>JAQZBX010006294.1:0-5000 GCA_029593785.1 Cabassous unicinctus | reverse complement strand
ATGCAACAAGTAATATGTTTGCTCAATGAAATTAATAATTATTATTATGATCATAGTAGTAGTGGTACAAGCAACAATAATAGCTAATATTTGAGCACTTGTTATATCACAGGCACTGAGCCAAATATTTTTCATGCAACAGTGCCTCACTTGATTCTTACCCTAACTCCAAGAGTTAGGTACTACTGGTTTCCCCATTTTACAGATGCAGAAATGGAAGCATAAAGAGGTTCAAGTAACTTGCCCAAGATTACCAGGTAGTAAGTTTTAGAGCTGGAATTTGAACCCAGGTCTCCTAGCTCCTCACCAGGTACTCTTAAGCAGGATCCTCTCTAGCATCTATAAACCTAGCATCTATTACTAAGAACCTCCTCTATGCCTTTACCAGGGCAAGAGCTGCTGGAAAGATCTGATTTACGGTTGCAGAACTGCCCTTCTAATTCCACTATTTTAATCATTCTTATGTATATAGAGAAGGTTTGTTTAAATCCAGACCTACTTGTCTAAAAACAGATTCTAAAAAGCAACAAAACATAAAGCTATGCTAACAGAGGCTGGCTTGAAATTAACTCTCACACTGATGTAAAGAAAGTTAATTAGTTCAATCCAGCCAATGTCTGATTTTATTAAATGTTAGAAATTAAATGAAGGTTTTAAAATAAATAAATCAAAGAAAATGTTTCCTGTCTCCCCCTACACACACACTCCCACCCCCAATTTTCCCCCTATTGGATGGTGTGTTAATTGGATGCTTTCCAAAGGGAGGAATAGAACGTTTCTTAGCATCCAATTCTTCAGAGTCCAGTAATGTATTTTCCACATAATAGATATAAATAATGAACACAGGGCTACATTAATTTTAATTCATATTAAATATGGTTTCTGGGTTGAGTTTATTTGTAACACATTCCTTTGCTGTGCTGTTTCACTCCTCCCCACCATGTCACCATTTAGCTTGAAATTTCACAATATGAAAATAAAAAAAAAAACAAACCAATCCTAATTATCTCCTGCAGGATCATAAGAATAACATTAATAAAATGTGGTAAATATCAGCGGTGATCATCACCAGGCCCGCATGACCAGAAAATGAAATGCACCCCCAAAGCAGGAAGGAGTAGAGCAAATGTGCCACCATTGAAAACACACACATTAGCATATTTGCTCTGTAAGCAGATTTGATAGCTATAATAAACGTAGCCTTGATCTGAACTGGACGCCAATTTCAAATGTGCATGGATATGAGTAGAATCCCTGGCATCTGTACTCCATTGCACATGTTTAAAGCCCTGTTGCCTCCACAGCCCCAGTCGCCCTCACTCAAAGGCAGGTGGAACAGGTCTCGTTCCACCTGACAACTGACAACTGAGACCCTGAGAAGGGAGAGGGAGGGACCTCCTGGATTCATCTGAGGTTGGAACTCAAGCCACCCATGGCCAGATCTATGATCTTCCCACTACAAGAATCTTCTTTCTAGATAAACACAGGGCACTAGGACACCCTAGTTGTATTATGAAAAGGTGAAGGACAAAACACAATTAGTAAGAATAAAAAGTAAAGTATGTGTCTTACCAGGGACTGAAGGAAAGCTACAAGGCACATGTTATCCAGCAGCTGGTGATAAGCAATATTCTACACACAGCTTCGTTCCACAGCAAAGGTTACTAAGATATCCATACAGGCAGGATGGCTAGAAAAATATAGTAGGGAATCTTAGGTGTGGGGGAAGTTGACTGGCCAGCGTGAGACTCAGACTGCAATTAGTATATTAATATAAATATGACCCTAAGTATTTATTGCATGCATCAGGATGCCAAAGTAAAAAGTAAACTTTGGTTCCTGTTATAAAATGTTTGATATGTAAAATTTTAATATACTTAAGGAAATTCAAGCACATTAGCAACTATTGACAGGTACTTATGGTTGCAAGAAGACAAGCAAAAGACAGAAGTCTAAATAAATAAAGAGATATAACAGCATGTATGCTGGGCTCTAATGAATTAGTACCCTAATTGGTCTTCCCTGAGTCCCACAGCAGTCTCCATTATGTCTTCTTTCAAAATCCATACATCAATAACAGGATGTTTCTATATCTGGGTCCATGGGCTGGCCCTCTCGCTGGCCTTGACAATCCCTTAGGCAAGCGACAAGTTGAAGTAGCAAAAACAAAGCTGCATTGTTGCACAAGAAGTAGAGTTAAAAAACGCGGTGAGGCCGTCTGGTAGAGTTGCTTGGTCAATTAATGTTTGTTGAGCAAATGCATTTTTCTGGGGGTACAGGATACAGATCAGAAGAACAGAAGGGCTTTGGAAAACCTGGAGAATCCGTCACACAGCTACTCATCTCGGACAAAAACCAGTTTGTTTCTCATTTGAGTTTCTCATCTGCTAGACCTCAGGCCACATGTGTGTGCAGGATGTCAACATTTCAGAATCCGGATTCCAAAGTTCACCTAATCCAGCAGTTCTCAAACTTCAGTGTGCACCAGAACCACACGGACGGCTCAGTAAACACAAACTGCGGAGCCCCACCGCTAAACTTTCTGATTCATTAAGTCTCTTAGTTTGCCAGGGCTGCTGTAACAAAGTACCACAGTCTCGTTGGCTTTAACAAAAGGCATTTATTGTTCTGCAGTTCTGGAAGCTAGAAGCCCAAAATCAAGGCAGCTGCAGGATGGTGCTTCTTCTTAAAGGGGAGAATCCAGTCCACGGCTCCCTTCCTGGTTTCTGGTGGGTTGCCCACAACCCAGGTGTGGCAGTTTGATATTATTTATGAATTCTAAAAAAAGATATTTGATTATGTTTGTAAACTGGTCTGTTCTTCTGGGTGTGATACCCTTTGATTGTATTAGATTCAGCTGAGATGTCTTTGATTAAATTATGTTAAGATTAGGGATTTGATTCAACCACATCATTAGGGTGTGCAGGGTTGAGTCCCCATTCCCTCGGTAGGGATAAAACAGACTCTCACCTGGAAGTAGATGCACAGAGAAGAAAAACATGGAGGAAGAAGACAGCTCATTAGACACGGCAGAGGCCCCAGGAAGAGAGATGAGCCTGATAGTCTACAGTCGACCTTGTGAAGAGAACAGAGCAGTTGTGCCAGGAGAGAAACAAGCCCCAGGAAGAGACACAAGCCCCATGTCAGCCTACAGATGAGAGCAGAAGAAGCTGGACCCTTGGAGCCTTAAGAGGAAGAGGAAGGCTGAACCCTTGCAGACATCACCCGTCATCTTGCTTCAACACATGGCAACAGAGTTTGGTGAGGGAAGTAATCTTGAGTTGGCCTCTTTAGACTGAATAATAGTAAAATAAAATAAAACAAAACCTTGCTGAAAATGATACTATGTAGTAATTAAAGTGCTTATCATTAAGAGTATATAATTATATGGAAAATGTACGTGTTAAAAAAATCACGTATAAAGACAGGATATGAAATACTCTATATTTTAAGTATTTAAAAACACTGAAAAGAAATACATCAAAACAGGAAGAGGTTTTAACTTGGGGGCTGGCGTGCGTGCATTTTTTTAGTAAAAATAATATTGGGGGGCAGAGATTATTTCCTGAGGTTTACACCTTTTCCGCATTCATCTTGGCTCCAATATTTCTTTCCATCACGTTCCCTCTCTCACAACAGTCATCTAAAATCTGCAAAAGTTTTCACGAATCAGCCCCTATAAGGAAGAAGGGTCTTTTCAGTTTGGAGACTAGGTTTATCCCTTAAAAATCCTATTAAAACCACTCCCCTTCCCATCACAAAGCCTCCAGTTAGAAAGACTAAAATTCTGCACATGAAACTTTCTTCCTTTTCTGTCCCTGGTGCCTGAAGTCCATTTCTGCCTTCCCATCTTTCCAAGTAGTTCTCCTACGAAGAACAATACTCACATTTATCATCCTTTGTCTCTTCAGCTGCTTTGGTTTCTGTAACCAGCTTATTGAAAAACACCACTGTCTAAAATTCTTCCTGTGCCTTATTGTCCAAAATCCATAGGTTAAAACATGCCCCCTTTTTAAAAAACACGACTATCTCTGGGGAGTGTGAAGAGATCAGGTATTCACACTTTAGTATGAATTAACTCAAGAACTCTATTTTCCTCCTAATATCTAGCTGAGATTCTTAAACTGGAGGAATTACAGCTTTGGAGGGAAGGTGAATGAAGATGAATTTGGGCCACAGAGAACTACAGCATATGGCCATGTTGTGTTAGGGAGGAGGGGTGTCACTGGCCAGGACAGGTGTATTCGGCATTTGAAAAACAGTAACAGAGGACAGGAAGGAGGTAAGAGGGTGAATGGGAATTCAGCAAAGGCAAACTAAACCTGTGTTAGAATTCTGCTGGAATGATAGCATCTGAGCAGCCCTGAATCCATGTATCTCTTGGCATACACACACAGACACAAACACACACACAAAATAGGCTCTCATAGTTACTTAAATTACTTAGCTGGACTCTTAACCTGGTAAGGAATTCAGAAGGTGTCAGCAACTGCCTCTGAATTTATAAGCAAAAATGGGGATAGATATGTGCTTATTTCTGGGCATAGGGGCCATATATAGCTTTAACCAGATTCTCAAAGGGCCAGAGTCACCATGTTAGGGACCAACAGGGTCTGTGAGTATCCAGGATTTCCTGCACAACTCCAACTTCTCATGCAAGAAGTCACCACACAAATGAAGGATGCCAGGACTGTGCTAGCCCAAACCCAGCCCTCTCTCCACGTGGAGTGAGGCTGCAGTCAGGCTTGCCATAGCCAAGGACCTGCTCCTAGTAGTCTAGACAGGCGGTTTCCTTCATGAAAATCAGGGGAAATGGGATGGGGAGCTTCTTACTAGGTTTTCTATAAAACCCTTGTGATCCCAAGGAAGTCAACAAATTGTTGATTTTCTCAGATTTGTCACTTACTCTTGAAAGCAGATCCATTTTCTCTCCAAAATTTGCTCCCAGTTATTCAGACCAGTGGCCAGTGCTATTTCATTCCTATTCATTTCTTTTTTTT
>JAQZBX010006293.1:0-53603 GCA_029593785.1 Cabassous unicinctus | reverse complement strand
AGGTATGCATAAGTATTACCTCTGGGGTGACCTCCCGGCTCTCTTTGAAGTCTCTTAGCCATGTGAACTCATTTCTCTTTACCTTTTCCCCCTTTTATTCAAGGTCTTTTTCTGAACATGTTGCCAGTTGGCACTTGGTTTTAATCCCTCGTTGCCAGGGAGGCTCATCCCCGGGAGTCATGTCCCACGTTGGGGGGAACACCTATAGCTGTTAGGTAGCTGTAGTGAGGTAGTAGCAAGCATGGACCCTAGAGACAGGCTGACTGGGTTCAAAGCCTGGCTGCAGCACCTTTTTGCAATGTGTATTTATCCAAGTTACTAAATATGGTAGCTTAGAAATGCTCCATCCAGATCCCCCTTGCTGCCCATCTATAGAGTGTGGTCTGAAGATAGCCTCAAGCTCCCAGTTTCTTCGAGGTCAGCTTCAAGCTGCAGAAGACCCATTTTGTCTGAGGTCATGCTTTTTCCAGGTCATCCTGCACTTGGTGACTGAGCTCGGCAGGGTTATGAAGACATGGCCATTTTTGCCCACTGTGGGACCCTCTGATGGGCAGTAAAATCTTCAGAACTCCCTACTGAGTTGGCCAAGGCTTTGTGAAGCCTGCATCATAGTTCAACTTCTTCCTCTGTTCAATCATGCTTCTTCCCTATTCCTTTCACTGATGTTGATCCTTAATAAATGTCTAGCACTCCAAACTATCTCAGCCCCAGCTTTCGGAGAACCTACCCTCAGACAGTGCTAGATGTGGTCTCAGAAAGCAGGAGAGATGATAAATAGGGTTTTGGAGCTGGATCACTCAGGACTTGACTGATGATACACCACTTGGGAGGGAGTATAGTGGATGGGGATGCATTAGCAAGTGCAATATATTTGAAATATATGAAGTGATAAAATTGCATAGAAAAAGCCCTGGGGAGCCCTTGGAGCCAAAAAAAAAAAAAGAAACCATGCCCTCTTAAGTTTCTCTTTATCTGTTCAAATTTGAAATCCCCACCAAGGCAATTGACTCAGCCAATCAAGTCCCTAGCTCATTACCTTTGACCCAATACAAAATAAAGTCCACCTGCCCTAAACCCACCCTGCTAAGATTGGGCATACCCTGGTCCAATCAGTAGCGTCAAACTAACTTCCTTTCTATGCCTATAAAAATCTTTTGCCATCCCTAGAACCTGGAAGCTCCTTCTGTTCTGGTTTTCTTGCTGCAGCAAAACTTTGGTGTCCTGAATGAAATACTGTAGTCTGAATACTCAATTCCGATTTGTCTTTCATAGGAGAAAATAGTGTATAAGGACTCCAGGATTGGATAGTTATTGCTAAGCATCATTGATATACTACCACAGTAGATCCGTGGTTTTGTTAAAACACAGACTGCTGTGTCCCAGCACCAGAGTCTCTGATTCAGTAGGTCTGGGGTGGATCTCAATTTGCATTTCTAACAAATTTCCAGGTGATGCTAATTCTGCTGATCCACAGAGAAGCCTGAAGGAAGAACCTCTGCTCACAGAAAGATACTAAACAATTGAGAACAAGTTAAAGGCAAGTAGACAATCTAAAGTCAGTCATGAAGACCTAAGGGCTTCTTGGTTGCATATGCAGAAAATCTCATCAGCTCTAGCTGGAGGGCTGGGAATGTCAAGGACCTGGCCCAGGACTTAATAGTCAGTTTAGCTGAACTTCAGGGATGGTTTAACACTCAATGAAGGCAGCTATTTATGCCAAGACCACATAAGTCCCTAGCTGGGAAAACATGAAATCTTAATACATGGAATGGGAGGCTATCTGATGGGCACCCTGGAAGACTTTGACTCTTCTGAACCTTCTGAGCCTGCAGTTCTGCCCCATCCCTTTCTTTTAAGAGAAAGTGTACTTCCCACCTGATCTTCACCCCCCCACACACAGCAATCAGCTGCAGAATCCTCTTCCTTGAAAGTCAACATAAGGCCCTCTCAGGACCTTGATTCCAATGTCTATAACACACTCTTAGAGGTCACCAGATTGTACATTGTCTTTGAGCTGTTTTTCACATTTTTGTAAATTGTGGGTAACTGATGGATTTGCAAACTTTCTTTCCTGGTAGAGATTTAACTGACTCCTATCCCTCCCCACCAAAAAAAATTTTTTTTTGATACCTACCTGTTAAATCCTATTATGGTGCCTAAATAGTCAATCCTTACCAAATTTTTATTTCTTCAAATTTTCTTCAATATCAGGCTACAGTCCTCCAAACTAACTTTTCCAATTATTTTCCTTCCTGCCTCAGTGTCACTGAAAACTATAATCTGACTGCCAAGATCCCTTTTGGAATTTTAGGTTGCCTTACAGCTGGTTCTTTTTCAAAATCTTAAGAAGCCCTGCAAGCTGACGCCCACCTATTTTATATACACTTCAAAAGACTCACCACCACTGCAGATGGTGCATGGGCTAGACTTCTCCCTGGACAACCCACTATCTGGACCACTAAAGTCTGGCAAAATGCTTAGGTCATGCATGCCCTTAAACTAGAGGTAACCGAAACTCTGGACATCACCGAGAGCACTGACATCCTAGTTTGAGAGCTTCAAGAAATTTAACTAGTGGCAATCCCTAACTGAAATATTTTTCTCCATGGACCTCTTGGAATCAACTTGACTTTCAGCATTCACCTCCTGGCACTTTACTTAAATATAATCTTCTGTATTAATATTATTCTTTATCATTTTAGGCATCCCTAAAACGTCAACAAGAGACCTTGAGAAACTATTTCTTAGAACCTGCTTCTCCCACTCAAGAGTTTCGTTGTCTCCTCTGAGTTTTTCAACAATGAATAATATTTGTTCATCTTGAACAAAGAGGCAGACTGACAATGTGGAAATTTACCTGAGCCCATGCTTACAGAAAACAGCAACTGTTCAGAAATCCCACCCTAGCTCTTCTGTTTTCCAAAATGCCCCCGAATGGCTAACCACAAAAGACCACGCTATTCTCACATATTCTGAGGTAACACTTGCTTCCACCCTTCTTCAATGACTCCTTTATCTTATAAAACCAGGTTTTCTTCCTCATCTTTGAGATGATCCTCATTAATGAGCATTATCCCTATTGGAATAGCCCCAATAAAACCATCTCCTTAATTGTCTGGTGCGTTGTGTCTTGCACCTGCTTTTTCCTCTCCCTTCCTTTCACAGTTGTTGATCTTTAATGAGCATTTGTACTCCAATTGCTGTCTGCTCTTGAAGAAGCCAAGTGGTGATAGTCATAACTGTGCCTCACTTTCCTCATCTGTAAAATAAGGATATAGTAGTACCTGTACCTACCTCATTGATTTGCTGTGAGAATTTCATAAGTTGATTCATGTAAAGTGCTTAAAATTATTCCTAACACATAATAAGCACGAAATAAATGTTAGTCATTGACATTATTAAGGGACATACAATAGAGAAGCGAGAAGGCATATAAAAGGCATCCTATGCATCTTTCCTTTGCACTTGCCACATTGTATGTGGAACACTATAACATAAGTTTCTAGAGAGCAGGAACCATATTGCAGAACTATTGCACTGAAATGTAGGGTTATCTATACACTTCTAAATAGCTGAAATTTCATAGAAATTGCCATTCTTTTATTATTACAAGATAGCTTGTGGCAATGAGGCAGGCTAGATGAGGGAATCAAGAGACAGATCTGGAACCTGGAAGAAAGCCCACGTGGCCATGGATACCCCACACGATGGCTGCTGGAAGAACCTTGCGAGAACTCCCATTTAGAACAGGATTTCCCCTGGAATCAAGGAGAAGCCACGGATATTCTCAAGGGGCCTTATCATTGCGTCCTCCCAGGGGATTGAGGGATGGGGTAATCAATCAAAACAGCAAACAACTGGGATTCCTCCCCTGACATTAGCAGGGGCGGAATAATTAATGATTTAAAAAACAAGTGCGAAATCCAGATTGACCCTGTTCTTGCCTTTTCTCCCCCTGCCTGGATCAGCTCGCAGGTAAACCTGGGAATTTGTAATTTGTAATGGGGACTTGTAGTCTATAAATCAGCCCTTTTCATCTCTTTTCAGCCCCTTTCCTCTCTCCCTGGGACCCATAATCTCTGCTCTCAGTTCCTTAATGAATTACTGGCTTGCACTTAAAAGTCGTTTTTTGTAGCTTAGCTAAGAACCTAGAGAAAATCCGGCAACAGCAAGACGAAGAAAATACACACAAATGTGCACGTGCATAAACACACACACCATTATCCTTTTGGGAATCAGAATCATTAGTAAGACAATTGAGAAATGCTATTCACTTTCATATAATTTATTTTCACGGATAATTTTTTGCATTTTTTTGGTTAAAAATCCAGGCACAAATACGCTTTAGTATGACTCTTTACTTTTTATCTATTAAAAGCTCTGTAAGTTCCTGTAAGTAATACAGCATCTCTCAAAATTAAACATTTTAGCACTTTAAATAGAGACTTCTAAATGTTGAAAGAATGAAGTGCAGGAGATTTAATTTTAATAAATTGTAAATTGAATAAATTTAATAAATTGGAAATTGAGTTTAATTTGCAAATTTGATGACAATGTATTAATAGGCTGAATAAAAAGAAAGACTGCTTCTTTTACCTTATGAAATGGAATTTCAGAGGCCAAATATTGCTGAAAATTTTTCAAAGAAAAAATATTGATATTATCCCAAGGGGATATACCCTTAAACCATAAGCGAAAATACAATCTCCTAACCTTCACAATAAATAAAATTTACACAAAACCAAACAAATAAGACCCACAGCTATTTCCTTATGCAATGTTTCGTGACTGAGTTTCTGTTCTGTGCCAGGTACTACACTAGGGGTTGGGTTAGAGCCATAAATCACATAGAAGCTTAAAGCCCAGTGGGGAAGACAGGCAAATAAATGTTAGAGTTCAAGGTGACAAGTGCTAAGAGATAGAGAAGCATGGGGTAATATTGGTACACATTAGATAGCTACTTCCCCTAGTGATGGGGGCCAGGAATGGCTTTTGTCAGGAAAAGAGTGGGTGGAGTAAAGGACATTTTCATAGTTTCTTTCCTCTGCCTCAGCTGTTGTTGCTTGATAGCTTGTACCTGCTGTTAAGCTGTATTTTCCGTAGATCCTAATTCATTTTCTCTTCATATGTGCATGCTCTAAACCTTTAATTAGTTTGCAAACTCCCCAAGGTCATGGACACATTTTCCCTTCAATTGCTGGCAGTCTTAAAGGCTTTGCACACAGTGGGTACTCAATAAACATCATCAGCCAACAAATCAGCAAGTAATTAACTCTTGCCCATGTTTTCCCATTACTTTGCTACACAGCTAAGCAGGTGGCACCATCCCTCTGGTTTACACTCAAAACTGACTAGTGGCACACTGACACAGAGGCGGGCACTAAGGGAGCCATTCCAGAGTTTCAAGGCAGATTAGCAGTGCAGCTCCTGTCATTGTTAACAAGATTTACAGAGGTAATCTGCCTGGCAGGGTAGAGAAAGCATGCCATTAAAATAAAAAGGGCAACACCTCCAGAACAGAACAAAGTCAACTGTTTTACCTTCTAAGACATTAACATGATAATGTCACTGTTCCTCCAAGGTGTCTGCTTGCTAATAAATATGTGGGTGCCATTCAGAAAGACACAGATGTGCAGACCTTTAGGGTGAAATATTTATATTCTATTGCTTGAGGGAAAAATAGACTTTCTCTCGTGACCCTTTTTTCCAGAGGCATGTTCTCCTTTTGTAAATTTGAGGGACAGCCAGGTGTCTGGAAGTTCAGTAAGACTCAGAGGCAGGAAATCCAGGGGCATATTCCATGTAATAGTGAGTAGTTTCAGAGAGAACTGACTTCCATACCTTGCCAGAGAATGTGGATTATTCTTGTGGGTAACGTGGAGTTTTTTTTAAAGGATTTTAAGCAGAGGAGAGTCATGGACAAAGATGTGCTTCAGAAGGGTTACTCTAGAAGTAATGTGTTGGATAAATTGTAGATCATATTCATTGTTATAATAATTTCTAAATTTGACTTTTTCTCTAAAATATTAAGGCAATTGTATTTCTATGATTCGTCCTATCCACTGTAAATACAAGTCAGGTCATGAATCTCACTCTCACAGTTCTTCATTGCTGTGGCAGAGGTGTGTGGTGGCCAGCAACAGAAACTGCTTCTGGCCAGCATTAGCAGTAACAATGTACCAAAAAAGCTGAAAGATCAGGCCTCAGTGAGGGCAAGAAGAAGAGCAGCTATAGTCATCTGAGAGTCAGGATTCCCCTAGAACTCAGCCTTTGAACTGCTCAGCTCCAATCATCATCAATCCTTGTAAGGGTACCTTTAAGATGCAAATTACTTGGCCAGGGGAACCTGGTTTTAGCTTGAGTTGCATGACAACCCCCCCGTGGTTAGCAGGTGGGGTCTCATGATTGAAAACCTCACAATAATCACATGGTACAGGGGAAGCATGCTTACCAGAAAAAAAAACTTCACCAGAAAACAATGAAACATACACATCTACTCCCAAAACATTCCTACAGAAGAGTGTTCATACTCTTTAGCATGACAATCTACGCCGACTCTCACCTTTGAAACCTCATTTCTTAGTATAGCCATCCCTGCATAAGTTACTTCAGACCCACTAGATTACTTACTCTTAAACACACTAGACATTTTCAGGTTGTCTTCCATTTGTTTATAGTATTCTTTCAAATTTCATCACCTAACTTTCCCTTCTCCACACTCCAAAATCTTAATCATCCTTACCAACTTAGCTTAAATATTATTTTTAGAAACCATCATCTCTAATCAAACACTTTCTTGCATCTCTCTTGTGTTACTTATTTTCTTTTGCCTTGTAGTATCTATTAATAACAATATTCTTAGCAATTACTAAGAATGGTACAGAAGTTTGCAAGTTAAAAGAATTATATATGTTATTTCATTTGGCCCTGGTAGTAATCAAAGTGCTCTCTGTTTCATTATACTCTACATTTTATAGGTTAAGAAATGTTAGAAATAAAGAGTCTAAGTTTACTCAGCTAGTAATTGGCAAGACTGAACCTAAACCCAAGCTCTCCCAGCTCACGCTTCCCTTGGCTATTTCTATACATGCCTCTTCAACTGAATTTCCATTTTCAAAGGTTTGCAAGAGTAGGCAGTCAATAAATGTGTGTTGAATAAAAGAAAGAATGAATAAAATATTAAAATAAAATTGTCAAGTTATATGTAATCCCAGATATAGAAAAGGAGAGATAAATGAACCTGAAATAGTGGAATGAGCCTTCCTCTTAAAGAAAAGATGCAAGTTGGACCTTGAAAATTAATATTCAGAATGGCAGAGAGGACAGTAAAGGAATTCCATGGTAGCAGAAGTCTGTAGACCTAACCTTTTTCCCATTATCAGGAAAGTTACATTTTTTTTGATGTTTAGCTTACAAAGACAAAAGATCCTTTCAAATAGGACGTTGAGCTGTTTAGGGGATGAAGGGAGTATGAAGCAAGGATGTACTAAACAGTGATTTATCATCTACTTCCCTACTCCATTATCAGGTTGATTTATCAGGCAGTTGTCAGGGATAGCTCTATGATCTGTGATAGACTTTGGGCTTCAGATTTCTTCAGGCAAATTAATTTGAGGTTCAATTTAAAATTTGAGATATCTTAGGGCCAACTCTAACAGATAAGAGTGATATAGCAATGGACATTCATTCTATTTAACATAAACTTTTCTACACCCCCCTGGGTCCTCCCCACAATAATAGAGCATTTAATTCTTATTTCACGGAATCATACTCTTTTACAATGAGAAGAAGTCTTAGAAATGCTCAAGGGCATAGCAATTATTACAATTCTAGTACATTTATAAAAACTAACATCTTACCTTGCTGGAGGAAATCATGTGCATAACAGACACCGCAGAGGATTTTGAGTCAGACATGTTTGTGTTTTATTTCTAGTTCTACATCTGACTTGTTGGCTGTTTCTAACCTATTTAAGTGTCAGTTTCCTTATCAATAAAGTGAATTAAACCTACCTCATAGGTTACTGTAAATCTTTACTGCACTAGCAATCTAACATGCTCTGTACCCAGTAAATGCTAAAAACATGTTGGGTCACTCCATTTATATATATAGTAGGTGCCCAATAAACACTTGGAATTAGAGTAAAATGACTTGCCCAATGGCACAGAAATTTAGAGTTATTCTAGTATGTCAGGTGAGTCCCCCAAGAAGCAAAATGAAGACAGATTTAGAGGTTTATTGAGCAGGGAAAGACTTAAGATCATAAAGCAGATCTGAAACCTGTAAAAGCAAAGGGTAAAACAAGTAAGATTGGGCAGGGAGCGCCTCAGCCTCAAATGCAGATCTGACAAATTATTGGCCAACCCACAGGGAACTCTGGAGCAAAAAAGATAGTCTTCAGAGAGGATTCCCGTTTTGTCAGAAATGGAGCCCAGTCATTGGCTGAGGACTACCTGGGCAGAGTACAGGCTTGGATGGAAAGCCCAGGTAGTGCCTGAAGGTGCTAAAAGCTGGAGGCAGTCAGCTAACTCCATTCCTTACAGTTGAATGATGAGTGCTTTCTGGAAGAAAGATCCAAGTGGCACAGCCGATGGCTGTCACAACTAGTAACATAGTATTCTATTAGATGAAAAACAGTTATAACATTTATAGGTTATATAATTCAAAGCTAAGAAAGTTTTGGTAACTGTAAGGAAATTTTTTTATTGAATGAAAACTTTGAAGTATATGTTCAAATTATAATCAGAACTAACTCTATGGGACTAAAGAAACAAAATCCCTGTATTTCAAAATTCAAATGGGTCAGAAAAATCAGTAAAAAGCACAGATTTAAGTTGATATATAGACAAAAATAGAATTAGAAAACAATAACAGGAGACAAAAAAGTAAAATTTCTGTAATGGCAATGCATAATTTAGAGAGACTGATAAATTGTGAGTTAATTCCTAGTTCAGGTAACTGTTAGGTGTTATTCCCCCTCTCTGAGAAAGTTCAATTATGCGACTCATTTATCCAGTCATTCATCAAATATATATATAATGTGTATAATACTGGACACAAGAACCCCAAAAAGCATGTATGGTTCCTCATGTTAAGCACATAATCACAGAAATAAAGTTCTGACTATAAAATTTGATAATTGTAATGAATGAAAAAGAATAATACAGTATTCTTGTTCATGACCATTCACTTTAAACTTCCTGTCTCAGGAGAAGATCCAAGATGGCAACAGAGTGGAAGCTCTAATAATCATCTCATCTCACAGGGCAACAAATAATCAGTCAAGATCTGTCCAGATCAACTGTTTGGGGGACTCTGGAGACCAGAAGAACACAGTGCACTGTCTAGGGAAGAACAGAAAGAGGAGCCTGGCCATCTGCAGTGAAGATTTGTGAGTAGATTCCTCCCAGTTGCAGAGGCTGTTCCCTAACCCCCACTGGCGAGGTGGGCTGCCTCCTGACCCACTCCCTGGCTGGAAGCAGATGCTCTCTTTCCCAAAAGCAGGAGAGGGGAAGTGGCCTGGCACCAACTACAGCTGTTGATTGGCAAATTCAGCTACCTGATTCCAATCTTGAGCACAGCTGATTTTTAAACCTGCCCAAGCCACCAAGAAGCCAGCAGCATTTGTGATGTCTCCATCCCTGGCAGGAGTAGAAACAGGGGTGACTGAAAAACACACTGGTCCCCTGGGGCAGTAGGGATCAGATCCAGCACACCCAGTTTGGAAAGCCACTGCTGAGGCCCCCATACCCAGCAGGAGTGGAAATTGGGTACAGTTTGAACACTTTCTAGGGGCAGAGCAGGCAGATTCACAATGGGACCCAACAGCCCCTGGAAGGAAGGGAAGCGTACACTCTCTCGTGGGCAGTATTGGCAGATTTACCCAGCTCACCTTAAAGGGCTGCTGTACACTCAATGTCCCTGGACAGAAAGGAAGCCCACTCTCTTGTGGGCAGGGAGGGCAGATTTACTCTGTCCACCTTAAAAGGGCTGCTGCACACTGGACAGAGAAGAAGACCTCATTCTCTTGCAGGCAGTGGGCAGATTCACCCTGTCCAGCTTGGACAGCTGTAGTATTCTCGTCCCCAAGGTGCCCCAGGAAGGATAGGAACAAAGAACCATCTGATCACACTCTCTCAATAATGCAGGCAGAGTCACCTTGCCCACCTGGGAGAGGGGGAGGCAGTTGATCAGAGAACTCAGATCTCAGGGGCTGGGAGGTATGCAACAGTTTCATTCCAGGTAGGCTGGCAACCTCAGCCTTAAACACGCCCCCACCAGGAGCTAAGTTAGCTGCAAATTAAAGGCACAGAATAACCTTAGGGCAGCATGGAACAACTGGATAAAGAGTGGTACCTGCTGGATACTTTAGGAAAGCCTGGATTGAAGGAGGCACCAAAGAGAAGATTGGAGGCCTTTAGGGTCTCTTCTCCAGAGCTCATTTAAATTGATCTACACTCCCTTCATAGGTCCCCTGAGCCTGTTTTGACTGGGAGACCAGAGCTGGGAAGGCTGTCCCCAGGGGGGACACTTCTACCAAAATTAGCCCTCCAGGAAATAGCAGTGAGAGAAGACAAAAGGAATATTAAAAATATACAGAGGCAAATAAAAAACAGAAAAGACTAACATTCACGGAGGAGGAGCAGAGAAAGCTTTAGCAAAAAGGCAACCAATAAGAAAGCCATAGGCTAAAGAGAGAAACTGAGCACAGAATTAACACGTAAAAAATCAGAGGCCAAGACACCAGCAAAAAATTACAAGCGATACTAAGAAACAGGAAGATATGGTCCAGCCAAAGGAACAAATTGAACCTTGAGATAGAACACAGGATTTGAGACAACTAATCACAGATATCTGAGCAAATTCTCTTAATAAATTCAATGATATGGCTGCTAAAGAGATTAAAGATATTAAGAAGACACTAGTTGAACACAAAGAAGAATTTGAAAGTTTGCAAAGAAAAGCAACAGATCTCATGGGAATGAAAGATACAATGTAAGAGATTAAACATACATTAGAGGCACATAAGAACAGATTTGAATTGGCTGAGGACAGAATAAGTGAGTTGGAGGGCAGAGCATCTGAATTTGAAGGCAAGAGAACAGAAAGAATAAAGAATGGAAAAAATGGAGCAGGTTCTCAGGGAATGACAATACAAAATGCACAAACATACGTGTTATAGGTGTCCAAGAAGGAGGAGGGAATGGAAAACGGACAGAAAAAATATTTGAGAAAATAATGACCAAAACTTTCCTAACCTGTGTGAAAGACATAAATATCAATATCCAGGAAGGACAATGTACCCCAAACAGAATAAATCCAAATAGACCTCCTCTAAGACATCTACTATTCAGAATGTCAAATGCCAGAGATAGAGAATTCTTAAAGCAGCAAGAGTAAAACAATTCATCAGACACAAGGGACACTCATTAAGACTAATTACTGATTTCTCATCATAAACCATGAAGACAAGAAGGCAATGATATGATATATTAAAGGTTCTGAAAGAGAAAAAACTGCCAGCCAAGAATTCTTTATCTGGCAAAACTTTCCTTCAAAACTGAGGCAGAATAAAGAAAAACAAAAAAAGAAAAAAAGAAAAAAAAAAAAAAAAAAAAAAAAAAAAAAAAAAAAAAAAAAAAAAAAGAAAAAAAAAAAAAAACTGATGGAGAATTTAAAGTCTTCACAGATAAACAAAAATCAAGAGACCGGATTTACAAAAGATTAAAAAAGGAATGCTGCCACCTGAAAGGAAAAGACAGAAGAGAGTGGCCTGGAAAAGAGTATAGAAATGAAGATTATTAGTTAGGGTAATAAAAAGTGTAAAAAGACAGAAAATAATAAGATAGGTGGTGGATGAAGATTGTGGTTAATAGTGTAAGGATGTTCCTCCTTTACAAAGTGTTAAGTATGTGGTGATACATGGGAAAACTACAACACCTGTAATTTATGGATTAGAGTTAACAGTAATATTGTAATATTTTTGCAGCAATGGCAAAGAAGGTATTTTATCAATTCTAAGGGACAAAAATAGGGAGGGATAAGGGGGTATAGGATTTTTCCTTTTGGAGTAATGAAAACATTCTAAAATTGACTGAGGTGATGACAGCACAACTCTGTGATGAATATGAGAGCCACTGAGTGTATACTTTGAATGTAGTGTACAAAGCATGGGACTGTAAAACCAATGAATCCTGTTGTGGAAGATGGGCTATGGTTAACAGAACAAATATGAGAACATTCTCTCATGAGCTATAACAAGTATATAATACTAATACAGGTTGGCATTAAGTGGGTGAGTGGGTGAAATATACACCAAATGTAAGATACTGGCTATAGCTAGTAGTAATGTTTTTTTTCCTTTAAGATTTATTTTATTTATTTATTCCCCCCCACCTCCCCCCATTGTTTTTGCACTCACTGTCTGCTCTCTGTGTATTCTTCTGTGTCTGCTTGTCTTTTCTTTAGGTAGCACCGGGAACCAATCTTGGGACCTTCCAGAGTGGAAAGAGGCTGCTCAATCTCTTGCACCACCCCAGCTCCCTGGTCTGCTGTGTCTCTTATTGTCTCTCTTCTGTGTCTCTTTTTGTTGCGTCATCTTGCTTGCATCATCAGCATTATGTGTGGGCTATCTCTCTGCTCAGGCCAGCTCACAACGTGGGCCAGCTTGCTTTTCACCAGGAGGCCCTGGGAATTGAACTCTGGGTCTCCTATATGGTAGATGGGAGCCCAATCACTTGAGCCACATCTGCTTCCCAGTCATAATGTTTTGATGATGCTCTTTCATAGTCTGTAACAATTTTTTCACAACAATGCATGGTGTTGGTGGTGGGGTAATGTATTGGAGCCCTGTATGATGATATGCATGTTTGTTTTATAAGTTCACAACTTATACTTTACAAGTATTGTTTATGGATGTTCATGTATGAATGATAAACTTAAAAAAAAAGATTTAAAAAAATTCTTGTCTCACTGTGTCCACAAATCCAAAGCTAGTATTAATACTTGCTTTCTCCCTTCTTAAACACTGAGACCCCATTAAGTTCTTCTTTACTTCGGTAATCTAATAAGCTTAGCTTTGCTCAACCAACAGGAATTTCTGGTGGCCTTTTTAGGGAGTCAGCAACCAACAAAAGATTGGGAGATTTCCAGAAGTGGCAAAGGTAGGAGATATGTGCAAAAGAATTGAGTGTACTCACTAAAAAGTTATATTAGTGACAGATTGTTGACTCTAAAATGGAAGAGGAAGAAAGTGAAGACAATAAAGAACTACATGCAGAGTTTCTCAATTTCGGCGCTATGTGAGGCCACATAATTCTTTGTTGTAGGAGCTGTGCTGTGTAGGATATTTAGGAGCATCCCTGGCCTCTAACCACTAAATGTCAGTGGTACATCCCCAGTGCTGCTAACCAAAAATATCTGCTGACATTGCTAGATATTCCTTTGCACATGTCAGCTGAGAGGCACAGGACTAGAGAGAGAATGGAGGAATCAATTCACTGGCTGCCTAAATGAAGTCAAAGAACCATTTGGGTAGGATTTCTTGAGTAAGTAAGTGGGCAAGACAGGTGAGTGTGGTTGGGAAGGATAATATTTGAGCTAATTATTTCCCAGATAGGACTCTTTCAGGCTCTATCATCTTCCAGGGTGTAAATATGGGGATAGGTGAGTAATATGCAACAAAGGAGAATGATACATAGGAGGAGCACAGACTTGATGGAAATATTAGATGTGCTAATGTATAAAGAGTAATTGGTTCAGAGGCTGCCATAAGGTGAATAATAAAAAAAATCTGGTTGCCACCTCTTCTGGGCCTAGCACAGCCATGGCTTGTGGTCCTAAGAAGCATTTGAAGTGTGAAGCAGCTCCAAAGCATTGGATACTGTAAAAACTGACTAGTGTGTTTGCTCCTTGTCCATCCACTGGTCTGGTCCTTACAAGCTGAGGGAATTTCTCCCCCTAATCATTTTCTTAAGGAACAGATTTATACATACTTTGATAGGAAATCAAGTAAGATCTGTATGCAGCAATTCATAGCAATTCATATCAGGCCCAAACTGATATATAACCTATCTGCTGGTTTTATGGATATCATCAGCATTGACAAGGCCCAGGAGAATTTTTGTCTGATCTATGATACAAAGGGTCACTTTGCTGTTCATCGTAATATGCCTGAGGATGCCAAGTATAACTTGTGCAAATTGAGGCAGATCTTTGGGGGCACAAAAGGAATCCCTCATCTAGTGACCTACAATGCTGACACCATGATCCCCTCATCACGGTGAACAACACCATTCAAACAGATTTGGAGACAGCAAGATACTGATTCTATGAAGTTCAATACAGCAGCCTGTGTATGGTGACTGGAGGTGCTAACCTGGAAGAATTGGCACGATCACCAGCAGAGAGCAACATCCTGGCTGTTTTGATGTGGTTCATGTGAAAGAGGCCAATGGCCACATCTTTGCCACCCTGCTTTCCAACATTTTCATTAGCGGAAAAGGCAACAAATTAGATTTCTCTTCCCCACGGGAATGGTATCCGCCCCACAATTGCTGAAGAGAGAGACAAGAGACTGGAAGCCAAACAGAGCAGTGGGTGAAATGATCATTAGGTAACATGAATGCAAAGCTCTTTGTGGCTAAAGATAAAAGTGCACGGAAAAAAAAATCTGTTTTCCTTCCCAATTTGTTTAGCAAAGGTGGTTAAAAGGTAGAAAAGAAGGTGAAACTATAAGTAAACATGATCCATATTGAGTAAAAAACAGTGGAAGTGGTATTAGTACAGTGAGTTTCCAATTAATAACAGAATTTTATTTTACTAGCCCTAACATTTTACTGCTTTTAAAATAAAATGTTTAATAGGAGTGAGTTGACATCAATGCTATGTCATGCTGATAGAAAACAACTCCTTCGCTTACTAGCTTGAGTCAATTATAGTGAAACCATATGCAGACCTTAAGAATTTCTTTGACTCTACAGGATGAGATTCAGGAATGGACCTAATGAGAATTACTTATTCAGCAAATTTTACTATTTATCATAATTTATCATAAATTAATTAATAACCAGACATAGCAAAAATGAAAGTAGCTCAGCTGAAGAGAAGAATAAGTAATGTGGACTGCTGTGTGGCATATGATTAGAATCCAAATATCATCGAGGGACAGATTTTATTCCATGCCAATAGTTTACCCTTATACATTACCATTAATCTATAGTAAAGAATTGAAGATTATACCAAGTACATGATTGGATAATGTCACCACTAAAGACTTATCTTTAGGAAGTCTTAGTTAAGCTCAAAACTCATATATATTTTGTAGATTCAGCTGAAGTTATTGAAGAATCAAGTTGCTCTTGACAGCCACAAAAAAATCTGCCTTCTTTTTATCTTTCACCCTTGATTTCAGCCTTTCTTTTCTTCACTCCCAGACAGAGCTCTAGACCATATTATGCTGATTAGGTCACCAGGATATTTTGGCTTTGAAGAAATACTTTTAAATAAATTCCCACTACCATTTTAAAGCCATGATTTCAATTACAAAAGCAGATTTGAAATCAGGCAATCTGGAATTAGGTCATGTGGATTGAAAGCAAACTTCTAACCACTGCAACTTCTCTAAAGACCAACTCCTTTTTTGGAAAAGATCAAGGAAGTCTCTAGAGGTAATAATGAGGCAGGAAGTATAGGCTTTTTCAGTAGACCTGCTGGTGGCTGTTTTTTTGATGCTAAAGTGGGCACCTCAGTGAGGAATACGCATTATGTCCCATAATAGGTATTTTTCCTTGATTATAGGGGATAAATTTTCCTAAGCTTGAGCTCTCAATAATGCTAGCAGAAACATACCCTTTGGGTTATATCATCATAGAAGTGGGAGATTGTTTTCTGCCAAAAAAACTATCTCCCACAATATATTGTCTTTCAGAGAAAAGAGGGGACTTTAATGGTAACTTTCTTATATAGAATTAAGAAAAAAAAGTTCCTTGGAAAATGAATTTCTCCCTGGTTTTACTCTGCCTAACACAACTACAGGAAACTCTCCCTCTTCTGAATAGCACATTCCCTTCTTCAAAGAACTACCTACTTATAAGGTATTGTTTGACTAAGGAAAGGAGGCTGACGCCTTGAAAATAGACCCAATATACCAGGCATCTATAAAATATATTCAGAGCCTCAACTTCAGATCTGGAGATCTGGAGAAAACAGGTTGAGTATATTCTATTAGTTCTTTTCAAGTTCCAGCCTAAAGTGAATTTTCTGATTATAGCCATTGGTTTCCCCAAGATTTAGAGTAAACATAATGGAATGAAATAGACTCAGCCTCCATACTTGGGTGTGACATTTTAAGTTTATTTTATGAATCCCCAAAAGAGAAAGATTATGTTTGTAAATTACTCTTCTGGGTATGATACACTTTGATTATATTGGATTCAGTTGAGGGGCCTTTGATTAAATTACCTGCTAAGATTAAGGCTTTATTCTACCAGGACAGTAAGGTGTGACTCAGGTTAAGTCCCCACCCCCTTTTGTGGGCTGATATAAAGGGACACTCACTCAAGAAGACACACAAGAAGAAAAAGTGCCCTGTCATTTTTTATCCTGGGAGCCTGGGGAGAAATGAACCATTCACCTGATAGCTTACAGCTGACTATGGGACAAGAGCTGGGATTGATATAGGAAGCCCTAACCAGGAGAAAGAGAGGACTGGAAGCCCAGAGGGAAAGGAGAGATCAGCAACCATCTTGCTTCAACGCATAGCAACTGACTTTGGTGAGAAAACAACCTTGAGTTGGACTCTTCAGGGCCTTGTAACTGTAAGCTTTTACCCTAATTAAATGCCCTTTACAAAAACTAACAGATTTCTGGTACTTTTCATCAGCATCCCTTTGGCAGACTAATACAAGTCTCTTCAACAAATGGTGTTGGGAAAACTGGATATCCATATGTAAAATAATGAAGGTGGACCTATATGTCACACCACATACAAAAATTAGCTCAAAATGAATCAGAGACCTAAGTATAAGAACCAAAGCTATAAAACTTCTAGAAGTAAACATAGGGAAGCATCTTTGGGACCTTGTGCTAGGCAATGGTTTCTTAGACTTTCTACCAAAAGCATGGGCAACACAGGAAAAAATAGATAAATGAGACTTTCTGTTCTATATTTGCTACTTCTTGTGATTCTATAATTATTTCAAAATAAAAAGTTTAAAAACAAATATAAGTGGGATCATGTCATGGTCATAGACCTGCTTAAAAGCCACCTATGGGAAGGGAGACAGAGGCATACAAAGTAGATAGCATGAGTAAATTTAGGGGATCAAAGAGCAAAGGAAACCTGGGCCTCACCTTCTAGGGAGAACCTCAAGAGATGAAAGGCACCTTAGACTTTGTTTGGTATGGCACACGAAGAATAAAATAAGGATGTCTGCAGTGTATTTCTAGGCAAACAGACCTGAACAGTACCAGAGTTCAAACTGTTGATCATGCACCCAAAAGTGGAGCAGGACTAGCTGAGGACCCTGACCTGTAGAGACTTGACAGTAATGTATGAGGCGGGTACCCCAATGGCCAACATGTTTGATGATTGGAGGCCATGTGGGAACAAGGCCATTTCCATAGATGCCAGTGAGGATGATGATGACACATGACCTGTGTCAATATTGACAACTTAACACTCGATAAGCCTAGCAGGTCCAGTGATAACAACTATACTTCTTGCCTCATTGTCACTTTTAGGGACTTGCTTGATCTGTTAAAGGAGTTGGTCTATAGGGAAGTTGTAGAGGTTAGAAGATTTGCTTTCAATCCACATGACCTAATTCCAGATTGCCTGAATTCAAATCTGCTTTTGTAATTGTTTCATGGCTTTAAAATGGTAGTGGGAATTTATTTAAAAGTATTTCTTCAAAGCCAAAATATCCTGGTGACCTAATCAGCATAATATGATCTAGAACTCTATCTGAGAGTGAAGAAAAGAAAGGCTGAAATCAAGGGTGAAACCTAGATAAGAAGGAGAAGAAGGCAGATTTTTTGTGGCCCCCCAAGAGCAACTTGATTATTCAATAACTTCAGTTTAATCTACAAAATATATATGAGATTTGAGTTTAACTAAGACTTCCTAAAGATCAGTCTTTAGTGGTGACATTATCCAATCATGCACTTGGTATAATCTTTGATTCTTTGTTATAGATAAATGGTAATATATAAGGGTAAACTATTGGCATGGAATAAAACCTGCCCCTGGATGATTGTTGGACTCTAATCACATTTCACACAGCAGTCCACATTACTTATTCTTCTCTTCAGCTGAGCTACTTTCATTTTTGCTATATCTGGTTATTAATTAATTTATGATAAATTATGATAAATAGTAAAATTTGATGAATAAGTAATTCTCATTAGGTCCATTCCTAAATCTCATCCTGTAGAGTCAAAGAAATTCTTAAGCTCTGTGTATGGTCTCACTATAATGGACTCAAGCTAATAAGTGAAAGAGTAGTTTTTTATCAGCATGACTTAGAATTCTAAGTTTGTGAAATTTTCTGTTATTATTTTTTTGAATATTCCTTCTACTCTTTGTCTTTTCCTTCTCCTTCTGGGACACTTATAATGCATATATTGGTACATAAGATGGTTGTCCAGTGACAACTGTGTGGAAAGAGCAATTTACTGGTATTTACAGTAATTTACCAGCCTCTTCCTTCTGCTCTTTTATGGATGCTTTACAGTGTTCTACTGTATTCCAGAGATTCAAAATAGTTAATTCAAACAGTTCCTTCCTGTTTAATAGTTATTCTGATGGAGGAACTGATTCCTGATTCCTGGAGCTTTCTACTCTGCCATCTTCCCACAATTCCCCTCTCAGTTCCAGAAATCTTTTAAAAAATGATTCTATAAAAATGTTTAGACAATTTAAATTGTAGGAGAGTGTAAAAAAATTATAATCCAAACTGACAATAGTTGCTTCTTTCCAAAAGTAGAATGGAAAATCAGAATTTCAAGGTCTCTATCAGTTCGTCTGTACAAACTAAAGGGTGAGACCCAGAATCCATAGTCCTCAGTTTCTAAAGCATAAAAATGATTTGGGTATGCAGTCTTAGTCCTGGAACTTCACAATGACATGAGGGCTATATTTCTCTGGGAATGTGTTGAGGAAGACACTGACAAGAATGCAAAACCAAGAAAAGCAAGAACGATATGAAGAACATTAAGGGAGAGAGGGGTGGAGCAAAATGGCAGAAAGATGAATTATGCAAATGAGGGATCTCATGAAAATTCTGGTTGGTGAACCTAAAGCCTTTTATGGAAATAAATGCTCAACAATTAATTTAATGTGTTTGCTTTGCTTTAATGTAAAATTCCTCCATTGCCAGAAATCTTGAGTGATGCCTGCCATACACTCAAATATCAGGTCTGTATAGTTTGGGTGGGGAAGGGAATCAAGTAAAAGCTATTGAGTTCTATGTCTCACTTAGTTGATAGTTGAGGAATATCACTGGGGAGGAAATGCAAAGAAGCTGAAACCCAGAAGTAAAGATCCCATGAGAAATTCAGTCCCCAGTTATTTTCAAATATTTCAATAAGAAAATTTGAGTTCACACAGGATGTGGGATAGAGGACTTAAGCCAAATTTATGACAGTGCTAAACTACAGATAGACCTGAGCTAACACCATTAAATGCAGAGGACAGTTTCAAATTGGCATGAAGACCTAAAAGTCATCATATTTCAACACTTTTGATCTCTTATATTCAGGTATTTCTGACAGGAAGTATACAGACACATGGAAAAGTGTATCATTTAAAACAGAACTTTAGATATTGTCATTTTTATGTGTTGATTTTCTGCAATCTGAAGCAAACTAGAAAATATTTCACACAATATATAATTTATTATAAATAATATATTATTACAAACTGTTGCTCTGAAAAAATAAAGTAATATGATTACAGAAGTTGTAAATTAGGAAAATCTGGGAACTAAATAATATGGAGTAGCAATAATTGATAACAAATGAGTTCTTAAAATAACTGGATTAGAACTGCAAATTCCAGAAGGCTCATGAAGCATACACTGACTCTGGTTTATTCAAAACTCCATTTACGTGATAGAACAAACTTAAAAATAGGTATAAATCTAAAGCAGCCTTGGAAAGCTCTGGAAAGAAACCACCATTTAAAGAAATCTGGAGGACAAAAAGAGATACATTGAGATTCACCACAAAACTCAACAGACAGAGCAACCTGAATCTCTATAGTTAAAAGAAAGGATCTTATAAAGAAATTTTTTCCTGGAAAAGCTATGACCTCAACCAAATCCAGCCAGGGTTGAAAAAGGCTGTGAGCCATGAGAGAGGTATGGTGTAATTAATTAAAAACCACAGAAACAGCTGCACGGGGTCCCCTTGCCTAAAGAAGCTGCCCTCAGGTTAAATCTATTTTGAGTTAGAAAAGACACAGCATGGGTTTGGTTCTAGAAAGAAAGAAAGAAATTTTTTCAAATAACGTTTTAACTGTACTCAGAAGACAAATCCTGTGTGGATCTACCAAGTTCTATTTTCCTTTGCTGCCCCTCTGCACAACCACACAAGCCAGAGTCTTAATATCTGAATCTGTATTCACTGCTAGCAGAATATAGATTATTCTCATGCTGACATGCAACACTAATCAGTCTAGTCTTTTAATTATAAATATGAAAAGCTGTGCAATGATCACTAAACAGCCAAACTAAACAATCAGAAGAACTGACCACTAAACAAAACAATTGTTGCAGGAATCAGAAGTGCTCAAATTAATTATAATCAGTACCTTCTGAGAGATTCAGAAAGAATTCACATTTGTTAGAAAATAACAGGTCACTGTGGCTCTTTTACCAGTGACCCGCCAACATGGGCTGCATTCACACCAAACCTGTGAAGAAGGTGTCCTGGGTAATCATTGAGAAGTACTATACATGCCTGGGCAATGGCTTCCACATAAACAAGCATGTGGATGAGAAGATGGCCGTTATGCACAGCAGGAAGCTCTGCAACAAGATAGTAGTTTATATTGCACATCTGATGAAGCAGATTCCAAGAGGCCCCATGAGAAGTATCTCTATCAAGTCGCAGGAGGAGGAGAGATAGGAGAGATTAATTATGTTCCTGAGGTTTCAGTCCTAGGTCAGCAAATCATTGAAGTAGATCCTGACACTAAGGAAATGCTGCAACTCTTGGATTTTGGCAGCCTCTCCAGCCTGCAGATCACTTAGCCCACAGTTGGGATGAATTTCCACACATCACAGAGAGCCATCTGAATCTTTCTGCTATGCTGTAATATTTTCAGAAAACTGTGGACATAAAAAACTGGTCACTGATAAAAAGCAATCAGAATTTTAACCAAAAGCTTTTAAAATCATCATGAGTGGGTAGAAGGTGTGGGGTAGGCAGCTTCTAAGATGGCTCTCAATGGTCTCCATCTCCTTGTACTCATGCCTTTGTGTAATTCCCTAACTTTGAGTGTGGACTGGACCTAGTGACACACTTCTGACAAATAAAATATGGAAAAAGAATTGATGTCACTGGGAAGATTTAGTTACCAAGTGACTGTGGCTTCTATTTTGCAACTTCTCTCACTTTCCTGCTTGCTCACTCTGATGGAAGTCAGCTGTTAGACTATGAGTCACCCTATAGAGAGGCCCATAAAGCAGGGAACTGAGGAAATCCACCGACCAACAGTCAATGAGGAACTGAAGGCCTCTTTCCAACAGCCTGTGAAGGATGGAATCTTTGTCTACAACTATACGAGAGAGCTTGAAATTAGACCCTCCCTCACTCAAGCCTTTAAATGAGACATTAGCCCTGGATAACATCTTCATTTCAGTCTTATGAAAACTCTAGAGGTAGAGGTGTCCAGTTAAACTGTGCCTGGATCTGAGCACACAAATTATGAGATGATAGTGTTCACTTTTTTAAGGCATTAAATTTTGGAATAATTGTTATGAAGCAATACATAACACATATGGGGACTTTGGGAATAGGGCTTGGGAATGTGAATGAAGGTCAAATAGAATGGCTCCTGTTGAAAACCAAATTATAGAACCAGAATGTCAAGACATAGAATTATCCCAAAGCACAAGGAAAAAAAAAAAATTGGAAATTATACATATTTTTTAAAAAGTTAAGAGACGTGGAGAATAGATCTAAGAGATGAATGGATAAGACATAGCCAAATAAATAATAGGGAACATAATTGTAAAAAAAAATCCCTAGTCTGAAGAAAGTATTGGGTCTTGATATAGAAAGGGTCAATGAGCATTTAAACTATTGCTTTAAAAAAACACCTAGGAACATTATGGTGAAATTTGTTAATGTCCAGGAACAACAAGAAGATTCCATAAGCTAACAGAGAGAGTGAGAGAGAAAGAAAAATTTCCATTGACTTCAGTCTGAAACACAGAATTCTAGAAAACATTAAAGCATACCTACAAGTGCTAATGGAAAATGTTAAATTCATTCAAATTATATTTAATTATGAGTGCAAAAGAAATACATTTTCAAGAATTCAAAAAATCAGAAAGCTAAAATCTTATTCTTTCTCAATTAATTATTAAAGTATGTGTTTCAGCAAACAAAAAATGAATCCAAGAAAGAATAACAAGTAAATAATAAAATTTTTAATTAACTCTAAATGACTATGGGTAATTGATTTATAAAAATTTGTAAAATAGAAATAATTTCAGTGTAAAATGGCAAATTGATCACATGTACTTTACCTCTCCATTCTCCAGGGAACACACTAAAATTATAATAAATAAAATACAAAAGGCATCAATGTACAAGGGAAAGAGAATGGGGAAAGGGGCATTTACAAAAATTGTTGAGATTTCAATGATTTTTTAAAAGACGAAAAGCAAATGAAGGGAACAGATGTAGCTGAAGTGGTTGAACGCCTGCTTCCCTGGATTCTATCCCTGTACTTCCTAAAAACAAACAAACAAACAAATGAAAAAAAAACAAAAACACAACTCTCATTTGGGAGCGGATATAGCTCAGAGGCTGAGAGCCTGCTTCCCATGTGTGAGGTCCTGGGTTCATTCCCTAGGACCCTCTAAAACAAAAACAAAAACAAAAACAAAAACAAATGAAGGTGTGAAAACTGATTTATTATGGTAGAAGAAGCCACAGACTAGTGTGCATGCTTTAGAGGATATAGAAACAACAGAACTTATAGTGTTAAACCTGCAAATTCTTGTATTTTAGAACTCCTACATGGGAAGATGCTGAATTAGGTGATAGACTGAAATCAAGGAACTCGTTTAAAAGTCAGAATATAAGAGAATCTAACCCTCCTTACCCCAGCCTGTTACCACTCTGGCTTTCACTCTAGGTACAAGATCAGAGATTTCTTCCTAGGAGAATTTGACAGGAAAAGAATCAGAACTCTGAGAAAACCTGAGAATTGGGGAATGATTAAAAGCCTACCTAATGTGCAATTAGATCTCAGCTTGCCCACCATTACAGAATGCCAATAACTGGTCATTTACACCCCAAGGTGGAGATCAGTTATTGATTCTTTTCCCCTATCCTAATTGAAAAACCCTGGGGAAATAAACAACTGATCTTAGTAGCTTTTTAAGATCCTGCAGCAAAATGGGCAACTGCCAGCGTCAACACTCTAAAGCCAAGCCTGCAAGGAGAAAATTCTAGCTATGTGCATAAAGATTTCAATTAGCTTTTTAAGCGTGCTCTTAGACATGAATTCTTCTGTTGGAAGGAAAATCTAGAAATAGATGGAAAATTCCTTAACTTGATAAAAGAAGGGTATCAGTCAGAATTCTACTACAGGCATCTAAAAAATGCTCGAACATTCAACCAAACCACTAAAAAAGAAATCGGATTTGTAATTTCTGAAAGGAAGGGATTTAACTCACATTTGCAAATGAATATGATTATTTTTTCTATAAATTTCCAGATAGCTGAATAGCTATTTAAAATATAGAGAACGTAGTAAGGTAGTTGATTTTAAAAATCAACTGATTTTTTAATATATTGGCAATAATCAAGTAAAACCCAAATTTTTAAAATTTAGCCTCACATATTGCTACATCAACTATTAAAAAAATAACACCTAAAAATAAAGAAATGTGCTAGAGGTGTTTGAAAAAACTACAAACTTTCTTAAAGAGCTTAAGGGGAGACTTTTGTCTAAATGAAGAGAAATTTTATGATTGTGGATATGAAGTTTCAGTATTGTAAAGGAAATGTGAGCTTCTTGAGGAAAGATATTTTGCCTATCTTTAATCATTGAACTCCAGTACCTAAATCAGTGCCTTGTGATACTAATTTTTATACTGATTACATGTTGAAGTAATAATTTTTTGGAAATACTGAATCAAATAAATTAGTAAATTAATTTCACCTGTTTCTGTTTACTTTTCAAATGTGGCTTCTAGAAAATTTACAATTATGTATGTATCCCATAGATATGTAATTCTATCTTGGTACATAGAGCTCAGTCAATATATATATGCTGAATGAAATAATGATTGAATGCTACTTTTCTCAAGTCTATCATTATAGTAAGTCAATTCCAAACAAAATTTCAGTGTGACTTTTTACAAACTCCAAGTTGATTTAAACTTTATCTAGAAAACTAAGTGCACAAAAATTGTCAAGCACAAAGTTTGCAAGATTTTCACTAACAGATACTAAAACTTATGTCAACACAGTAATTACTCTTATCTATTTGGGGGTAGTAATTGGTGAATAAGTCAATGAAAAAAATGTAGAATCATGAAACATACCCATTGTATTTATCCACACAAGAATTTAGTACATGATAAATCTGGCATATAAAATCAGTGTGAAAGCTGGGCAATTCAAAAAAGGTGGCTATAATCATTACCTATAGGAAAAAATAGAGTTAAAGGCACATTTTAGAGTATGAAAAATAAATGCTACATGAATTAACTATCTAATATTTAAAGGGTGATAAAAATTTCCAGTAAAAATTCAAGACAATAGGTTTGGACTGTTATTCATTTATTCAACAATATTTATTTGCCATCAACTATGTGAAAAAAATTAAAGGGTAAAAATTGCTGTCTTTGAGGGCTTTCATTTATGGTAGAGGGAAATAGAAAGTAACTGTAAAATTATAGTAAGTTAATATTATGTTAGAAGGTGGTTCTATGGAGAAAAAAGTGGATTTGAAGTTCCAAGATGGAAGTGGGATGAAATATTAAAATGAAGCTGTCAAGCCTCAATGAGAGGTGATATTTGAGCCAAAAAAAAAGTTGTTATCTAGGGGAAGAGCAATCCAGGTAGAGGAGAGGGTCAGTATAAAAGCCTGGTCTTACTTTGCCAGGGCTGCTATAACAAACACAGTCTAGTTAGTTTTGGCAACAGGAATTTGTTGTCTCACAATTTTGGAGGCTATAAGTCGAAAATCAAAGTGATGGCAAGGTCATTGTTTTAGTTTCCTAGGCTGCTCAAAACAATACCATGAAATGGTTTGGTTTAAGCCATAGGAATTTTTTGGCTTACAGTTTTGAGGCTGAGAAAATGTCCAAATCAAGGCATCCTCAAGGCAATGCTCTCTTCCTGAAAACTGGCTGCCATCAATGCTTGGCTCCTCCATCTAATGGCAAGGCACACGGTGGCATCTATTGGTCTTTCCCTTTTCCTCTGGGTTTCATTGCTTTCAGTTTCTTGCTTCCATGGCATGTGTGTATGTGTGTGAGCGTGCTCTCTCTTTCTCTCTCTGTATTCACTCCATTTATAAAGGACTCCATAAAAGGATTAAGACTCATCCTGAATGAGATAGTCACACCTTAACTGAAGTAGCTTCGCCAATGGGTCTTATTTACAATGGGTCCACACCTGCAGAAATGGATTAGCTTTAAGAAAATGTCTTTCTGGGGGTACATACAGCTTCAAGTCTGGTGGTGGCTTGTGGGCAATCCACCACTTAGCCTCTCTCTCTCTCTTTTACATGACCATCTTTCTCACCATCTGTCTCTTACTCCAAGTTTTCTTTGCTTATAAGCATTCTAGTCATATTGGATTAAGGCGCACCCTGATTTGGTTTGGCCTCACTTTAAAAACATCTTTGAAGATCCTAATTATAAATTGGATCACATCAACAGGACCAGAAGTTAGGACTTGAACATGTCTTTATGGGGGACATGATTCAATCCATACCAGGCTTCAAAGTGGGAGTGGGATGGGAGTAGTATAGATGAGGTCAGGTATAAGCTATAGAAAATGTTAGGCCATTATAAGGATTTAGACTTTTATGGTGAGCTATGTGGAGCATCACTGAAACTTTTGAATAAAGGAATTGCAGATGTGACATGTTTTAAAAGAATCATTCTGGTTGTTGTGTTGAGAAGAGACAGTGGTGTCCCAATGGGAGAAGCAGAGAGGGGAGTTAGGAAGCTACTGTAGTGCTGTAGTAATCCAGCCCTGGAGGCATAGTGGAGGTGGTCAGAAATTATCAGCTTCTCAATAATATATTTTAAATGTCAAGCCAACAGAAATTCCTGAGGAATTTGGGCATGAAAGGAGGAAATCAAGATTGACTGAGAACCTGAAAGGATAGTTTCCATCGGTTGAGATGGGGAAGTCAGTGGATGGAGCAGGTTGGGGAGTGTGGTGGTTTGAAGCTGTATGTACCCCAGAAAGACATGTTCTTAAAATTAATCTAATGGCATGTTTGTGGGCTGAAGGGAATAACCTAGTATGAAGGTAAAAATTGATGATGTAGGAGAAGGAAAGTGGATAATTCCTGGAGGAGGAATACTTAAGAATTCTTTAAGTAAGTGAGAGGGAATAAAATCCATTACATATATAGGGGAATTAGATTTGGCTAAGAATGTGGATATCAATCCATAGTAAAAGGAAAAAGGCTGGATGCATAGGTACAGGTGCTGGTAGAGGTTAGTTGCTGGTATGATGGTGGGAATCTATGTATAGTATTTTCTAATTGTTTCACTTGTTTTAGTAAAATTAGAGTTGAGGTAACCACTTGAGAGTGAGGCTGACAGAGTTGGTATTAGTTCTTTGAGGAGAAAGAAAAAAGTGTGCATAAGCTTCTAAAAGAATGGGAAACAAAAGTTTTAGAGAGATATTTGATGATTGTGGGGCAGCAATAAGTGTTCACTTTGCATTTATGGTCATAAATTTAAAATGAGGCATGATTTAATATTTTTATAGGGCCACATTTATTGCATCAATGCAAGTGCAGAGTTGACAGTGAGTTGAATTTACCAGGGTTGGGTTTTGTTAAGTGAGTTTGAGAATTTTGTGAAGGGAAATGGAGTAAATAATATATTCAGGGAGTGACTAAAATTATTGGCCAAGTAATTTAACTGGAGGTATGAAAGGACAACAAAAAGACATTGGGGGTAGAGAAGAGGGAATAAGACAATGGACTGGATGTCCCATTCAAGTAGTAGGATTGTTGAAAGTGGAGTGATAGAGAAATGGTCTGAAAAGACAGGAGGTTGTGCACAAAACTGAAATTATGGCAGGGTTGCAATTATAGGTAATGCCACTATCTAGGACATGACCACAAGAGTAGTGACTTAGGTAGAGTAATGGACAAGATAATCAGAGAAAGGAGATCAAGTAACTGAAGGATATTTATATTGTAAGAGTCATATATGTACATATTGAAATAAGAATTAAGATAGGCAAACTGCCGGGGAGGTGCAAAAATATAGAGAGGTGAGTGACACAGGGCAGGTAAACTATACCAATAATGAGTCACAATGGATGACATAATGTAGAGGGTATGTAGTGAAGAATTAACCTTACCCAAAGAGAAGTCTGGACTTTGACCTTGTCTACTGAGAGATGATCTCTAGCCCTTTGTAATATTCTACCTGATAAGAGTATCTTTGTTGGCTTAGAGGCTTTGTCCACTGGACAGCATAACAATGTGATTATGATTGGGGCTTTGGGCCATGTAGTATCATTTTCTGTTTCTGAAAAAACTGATGATGAAAGGTGTTAACCTGAACTCTGGGAAGGGCTGGAGATTAAAAGTTATCCAGGTAAGCAGTATGTAAATGATCCCCAATAAAATCTCTAGAGACCAAAGACTTGGGTGTACTTCCCTGGTTGGCAATACTCTGTGTATCCTGTCACACATAATGGTCAGGTGAGGTTTCCCAGACCATGACTCCGTGGGGTGAAGATGACTGGAAATTTTGCATTTGGACTGCCCTATGCATCTCTTCCTTTTGCTGATTTTAACCTGTATCCCTCCCCTGAAATAAACATTGAGTGTAATAGCTTTCAGTGAGTTCTGTGAGCCCTTCCAGCTAATTATCAAACTTGAGGGTGGTTTTGAGAACCCCCAAACTTTCAATCAGCATGAAAAGTGAGGGTGGTCTTGTCTGGATTATACCATCCAACTGTGCAGTTGATTGTAAAAGGCATGATATTTTAAGCTGAAATATGTTAAGGAAGAGGGAGGGGATGGCTCTCTGGAAATGGCAAAGAGGACCAAGGGTGACACTGATTGGATATTTGAGCTCTGTGGTAAGAGGGATATTGGAGGAAATAAGCACCTACCACCTATGAGCACTGCAGGCAATATTCCAAGGAAGCTCCAGGTTTAAGTTAGAGGAAGAAGGGAAAGGGAGCAATCAAGGAAAAGACTAAAGACAGTTTCACTGCTGATAGGCAGTGAATTTTACTGGTCTCAATGGAAGGGTTTAAGGAGTTGTAGATGGGTGGAAGATGGGAAGATAGGGGAAGAAAAGATATACAGAGGATCATATGTGGTTTAGGGCATAGGAGGTGACTTTAGTGCTTGGAACTGTGATAACAATATAAAATGACAATAAAAGGTTAAAGGGCAAACTGATATTTCTAGTATTCTCAAGGAAGATAGAGTGAGGCTGAAAGTGTAGGGGGATGGGGAAGAGTAGTGTCTGGGCTTTCTCATGACCCATGTCATTGGTGGATTGAGAGCCTAAGCATGAAGTATTAGTCCCAGTGCCCTGCCTGGGATGACAGAAATGTACTTGGAGCTTGGCACTCCCCCTTAACCAAGTTTATGGAAATGATTTCTCTGGGGAAGCCAGATGTTACTCTTTATTCCAATCAAAAGAGGGTAGAAGGGGGGCCATGAGGTCTTAATCCCAGTTTGTAGGCTCTCTTGACAGGTACATAAGGGGCTTATTAAATCTGAGTGCTCAGGAACTTCTTGAGCTCTGTTGATGGGAATGATGTCTTCTAATATCTGGAAATGTCCTCTTACTAAAGCAGGGGTTCTTAACCAGGGGTCTGTGAGCTTGAAGTGAAATTCAAAAAACATAATTCTTGCAGGGACGTGTTGGTGCGGGTGTGATATATTTATTAAATAATACACAGTATATTGTGGACTTAGTAAGGGGTCTGTGGTTTTTACCTGACTGGCAAAGGGGTCCATGGAACAAAAAAGGTTAAGAACCCCTGCACTAAAGAAATTGAAGAGGAAGGAACAGTTATTGCCTTCCTGCCTAGTACCTAGAACTTAGTCATGTGACCTAAGTGTAGCCCATCCAACTACTCTAACTTTTAATGTTGGGGAAGTGATACAGAATCAGGGTCAAAAGCAATATCATCACAGGATGTGATCAGGATAATCAACTTTGGAAGTGGGCAAAGAGTTCCCAGTGGTGACAGTTCCTCAAGCAGTGTCCTGAGCAGACATTTAGAACTTGAATGTACTTGGCCTACATTAATTCCTAATTAAGCTGCTATTTTAGTTTCCTTGTTGCTAAAGCCAATACCATGCAATGGTAGGCTAAAAAAAACAAGAATTTATTGGCTCATGGTTTTGAGCCTAAAAAAAGTCCAAAAATAAGGCATCATCAAGGTGATGCTTTCTCCAAGAAGACTGTGGCATTCTGGGGCTGGTGCCAGTGATCATTGGTCCTTGGCTTTTCTGTCACATGGCCATGCATATGGCTGCCTCTACTAGCTTCTCCCTTCTCTTCCCAGTTCTGTTGAAGTTCAGGTTCGGGCTGCTCCTTCTGGCCTTCTCTCTCTCTCTGTGACCTTCCCTATAAGGCCTTCAGTAATAGGATTAAGACCTATCCTAAAACAACTGGGTCACACCTTAACCAAAGTAACCTCTCAAAAGGTCCCATTTACAAGAATTCACACCCACAGGAAGGGATTAAGTTTAAAGATTTATTTATTTATTTATTCCCCCTCCCCACCACCATTGTTTTGCTGTCTGCTCTCTGTGTGTTCTTCTGTGTCTGCTTGTCTTCTCTTTAGTCAGCACCAGGAACCTATCCTGGGACCTTCTAAAGTGGAGAAAGGCTGCTTAATCTCTTGCGCCACCTCAGCTCCCTGATTTGCGCATCTCTCATTGTCTCTTCTGTGTCTCTTTTTGTTGCATCATATTGCTGTTCTCCGCATGGGCCAGCACTCCACGTGGGCCAGTGCTCTGCGTGGGCCAGCTCTCTGCTTGGGCCAGCTCGCCACACAGGCCAGCTTGCTTTTCATCAGGAGGCCCCAGGAATTGAACCCTGGACCTCCTTTATGGTAGACGGGAGCCCAATCACTTGAACCACATCTGCTTCCCGGGATTAAGTTTAAGAACGTATTATTTTTGGGTACATATCTCCAAATCACCACACTCATTCAAACTTCATTAGTTATGGATACTACCCACAAACCCTTCCTAAAAATTCCTTTTCAGCTTTAATTAACCAAACTAACCTTCTAATATATACAGCCAAGTATTCAACTATTTCTTCTGGATATAAAAAGAGTGGTCTGGCTTCCAAGCTTGTGTCCTTTTATTAAAGAAACTCACTCTGTTTCTTTCTACAAGGAAAGACTGTGTGTTCTTATTTTTTATCCCCAGTACCTATTATACCATTCATATTTAGCAGCTATTTCTTAAAAGTAGTAATTCTTGGACAGAGTTGTATCAATAAAAAACAACATTCAATGAAAGTTTCCACATATTTTAAGTGTTTTTTCAATAGTACTAACAAACAGGGTTGCTGGTTCTTACATCCAAAAAATAGGCCTCAGTAATTTCCATTTATTCCTACTTGGTTGTTTTCATAAATTCCATTCCCTCAAAGAAAATAAAATTTAACCTTATTTCTCATTGTTTTTCTACTACACACTGAGCTGATATTGTTCAAGAAGAAATGGAATGTCTTTGGCACAAAGTATAATTTTTCAAAATAAGTAAATTATTTGGACCAATATTTTGATTCACAAGTGACATTTCTGACTTCAAATTAAATCATCAAATGTTTCAACAAACTTGAATCTTGAGGTTTTTCAATTGGTTAGCACAATCTGTTATCCCAAATTAAATTTCTAAAGGAGTAGGTCTTTGGATATTATATACTTCATAGCTGACAGGGACACTATCTAATTAGCTATTTATATGCAAAGCAGAGGAAAGGATAATTAGAGACATGGATTATGCAAAGGCAATCACACTGACAGAGGGCAAAAGAAACTGTGAACATATTGAATCAAATTTGTATATACATTTCTACAGTTTATCACGTTTCTTTTGTATTATATTACATTTATGCATCATTTAACATGTTATAAATGAAGTAATATCATAGTCCATTGATTGATAAACTAAATATGAATCTTAAAACATAAAATATTTATTATACTACAAATACAATAAGTTTCAGAAGATGAAAAAGAATAAAGTCCTACCTTTGGAAAATGCCTTTGTTATCTCCAGCCTCCAGTACTCTTTTCTCTAGAGAGAGGAAAAAAGTATAAACACACTTAGCTCTAATAGTCAAGATGCTTAACAACAACAAAAAACTTCGCATACAGAACCGAATTTAGTTATCTACTGTTGCATAAAAAACAACCCGAAACCTTCTTGGAGTGAAAACAAACATTTCATTATGCATAAAACTTGGAGATCAGGAATTTGAGAAAGGGCGTAGAGAGGATAGCTCATCTGTGCTCCAATATGACTGAGACTTCAGCTGGGGTGACTTGGATAGCTGAAGATGGCTGGGACAGTTTGACTAAAGCTATATTTTAGGGCCTTCAGTTCTGGCAATCAGCTGCTGGTTTCCTTGGTTCTTCTCCATGTTATAAGTGCTGGAGATAGAATTTCCAAGATGGTTTTTTCACTTGCATGCCTTGCATCTAGGCTAGGATGTTTGGAACACCTGGGGCTGGCTTGGTGTTATGTGACAAATTGCCCCAGGCCCAATCGCACCCCCCCCCCCCAAAAAAAAAAGTCCTACTCCCTCGTCTTGTGAATGTCATATTATTTGGAAATAGAGTCTTTGAAGATGAGGCCAAACTTGATTATGGTGGGCTCTAATCCAATATGACTGCTGTCCTTATAAGAAGAGGAAATTTGGACACAGATACAAATATAGAAGAGAATGTCATGTGATGACTGAAGCAGAGACTGAAGTGTTGGAAGCCGAGGAATGCCATGGATTGCCAGCAAACCACCAGAAGCTAGGAAGAGGCAAGGAAGAATCCTCCCCCCCCCATAGGTTTCAGGAGGAACACAGCCCTGTGATGCCTGCATTTTTTTGGGCTTCTAGCCTCCAGAACTGTGAGATAGCAAATATCTGTTGTTTTAAGACACCCAGTTTGTGGTAATTTGTTAAAGCATCCCTAGGAAACTAAGACACTGGGCATCTCTCTTTTTCTTCCTGCAACCTTGCCACTTGGCTAGCTTAGACTTCCTCACATTATGATATGGTGGTAGGTATTCTTACATAGTGGCTTGCTTATACCAGAGTTAATGTTTCCCAATGCAAGATTGGTATGTTGCAAGTCTCTTAAGTCTGGACCAGAAACCAGCATGGCATCAGTTCTACCAAATTTTATTGGCCATATCAGCCAATACAAAGGATGGAGACATAGCCCCATTTCTCAATGGGAGGTGTGTAAAGAATTTGTGACCATATTTAATATGCTATAGAATCATATATCCACCACGATGATTAACAGAACCTGGAAGATCTTAGCAGGATTCTGTAACATGACTTTACAGAGGTTCTCTTTTACATCACAGTTTTCCCACCTCCCTAAGAGTCAGAAATTCTGAGCACTAGAGTGTTTTGGATTGCAGAGGAGGGAAAATGAACCATTAGAGAAGCAGATAAGTTGATGTACTTCTGAAGGATGGAAGGTGCAAACATTTTATTATGCTCAAAATTTGGAGATCAGGAATTTGAGAAGGGCATAGAGTGGATAGCTTGTTTGTGGTCATATTGATGGGAAAAACAAAGACAATCTGTGCCTAGTACATAAAAGAAATTGTGCATGTGGAATTTGTAGAACAACTCCAGTCTTACTGAAGGAGAATAGGAGCAAGGAGAGCAGAAACTGAATGGTGATGCTCCTTCATTACTGTATGTATAGGTGGATTGTTTGTCCCCAAGATGAAGAAAATAACTGCTCTTTAAGAAATTGGAATGATCGTTTCAATAACATTAGGGTTCATATTGATTGGTTCCCAGAGTAGGGCCTTCCTAATGGTAACATTTGCGTAAAGCCTCAGATTGTTTGCCTTCTCCTTATCTGGATATTTAAAAATGAAATTAATCCAGGCAAACAGAGTTCATAATCATCCCCTTCACTCAGGGAAGATTTTATGATTGATAAAATATATATATATATAAACGAATGAACAATATTTTAAAGTTATTTTGAAGATCCAAATAGAAAGAGTCAAAAGTAATTATTTCTATGGAATGGAGCAAAAGTCAGAGTAGAGATTTCTTACCCTACTACATTGTTAAAATACTTTTTCATGCACATAGATTCTCTGATATTTAGTAGAGCATATGGCCATTCAGAATAGACTACATTTCCCAGTTTCCTTTGCATTTAGATGTGGTCATATGTGGGCTCTGGTCAAGGGAATATGCTCAGAAGTGAGTGGCAACTTTCAGAAACCATCGGTAAGAAGTATCTTCTGGTGTGGACATTTCCCCCTTTTTCACTTTTACTGTATTTACATGTATTTTCATTGTTGTTGCTGCCTTAGAAGATAAGAATTAAAGAAGGCCACTTGATAAAGCAAGCAGACCCAGGAAGTAACATATGTCTTTGAGAACATAATGGAGCAGAACTGGCACATGAGCCCTGGGCTGCATAATTCCAAACTTTTATATGATAGAGAAATAAACTCTTTTCTTTGCTTTAAAGCAAAGTTACTTTAGATTTTCTTCATATGCAATCAAACTTAATCCTAATACACATATATTATTTCATTTTAAAAACTCATGCTCTGTCATCCATTTTACTTCCCTTCTATTTTCTCAGTCTCCCACTTCTTTTCCTTTTATTTTAAACAACTGTATTTTTCACATCAGTATCTTGATAATAAGGTATTTGATGAAGGGCAATAGTTGTATTGTTTCAATAGTTTCATCATATATGGGAAGAGCTCTTAGATTATCTTCCTCTCCATCCTGAGAGTAAAGAGGTGAATATGTTGCCTTCTAGCACACCATCACACCATCAGTACTTCAGCACCAATATTTTGGCACTTTTGAGAAAAATAGGGCTGCAAGATGTTATTACTGTCAGTGAACCTCTTGAGTTATTAGTGCAATGAAAATGGAATTTCAGACATCCAGCCAACATTCATGAAGCATCCCAATTAGTACTGCAGATGTGCATAAGGAATTTCTATTCTTTCCCAGGTAGACATAATTATTACTATTTTTACTTCCTTCCTTGATATCATTAGGTAAAAGCATAATGTAAATGCAAAATGTTTTCATAGACAAGAGTCAAATGGGATACCAAAAAATTCTGACAACACCCTGGAGGAAATGACCAGTTACTTATAATGCACAGTTTTAATGCTATCGCCTGGTTTGAAGCAAATATTACCTGAAAAGCTATATATTCTTGACCTTAACCAAAACAGCAACATACCTTAATCTCTCCAATTCCCTGTCTCTGGCTTTCTTCCCTCTCTTGGGGAAATTATTTCATCTAACTTCAGTTTTGCAATTCCCAGCACAAAGAAAATACCTGTGTCCTTAAGGCAAGTGGATAACCATGGATGTGCTGTTTAAGCATTACTGATTAACTGTACAATAAGTCATTTAAATTGCTGGTGCACAGATGGGCAACATTTATTTAATTGTTTAATAACCTGCACTTTAAAGGAACTTGGCAATGTACCTACAATAGAGAAACAACAAAGCTATTTCAGTGAAACAGGAATTGACTTACCTTTTATGAACTGTGATCATCATTTGGGTAAACTTGTAAAACCCCTGAATTAGTCAGGGTTCTCTAGGGGAAAACTGACAAGATATATGTATGTCTCACATGACCGTGGGGATGGGCAAGTACAAATTCTGTAGGGCAGGAAGGAAGATGAGAACTCTGATGATTTTTGATTAATTGCCCAGGAGAAGCAGGCTGGCTGAAGTCGAGTTGGAAATTCTCTCTTCTGACTGCTAAAATCATCAGTTTTCCCTTTAAGGCCTTCACCTGGATTAGATGAGACTCCTCTCATTGTTGAAGGCAATCTCCTCAGTTGATTGTAGCTGTAATCAGCCATATATGCAGTCAACTTACTGATGATTTAAATCCAAGAAATATCCTCACAGTAACAATCAGGTCAGTGCTTGCTTGACCAGACAACTGGACACCATTACCTAGCCTAATTGACACACGAACTTAACCATCACAGACCACCCTTTGTCAACTTGGCACTCATACACATCTCCTTAAACCATATTTACTCTCTAAATAAAAACAGTAACAGTCATGTTTTCACCTAATAATACTCAACTGTCCTGCGTACAACCGGAAATGCACTAACATTCTCCAGAACAGGGTGCAAGGCTTGGGTAATAATCACTCTTAAATTTGATATCCTATAACTTAAATACTATGATGTGAAGTTAATACAACTTCTGTTACAGGAAAAGGGGATAAAATAGGGAAGAAAACAAAGATATTTGCTTTGTATATTTATATATATAAACATACTTTTGTTTTGTTAATAACAAGGAAGAAATATAACCATTACAGTACTCATTTCTGTAACTGGTCATGTGGCCATACCTCATATTTGTAACTGCCTTCTTCCACTACCCATTCCATATTCCCTTACCCTCAGCAAGCACCTCAGCTGGCCATCGTTCTTTGCTTGGTGAGGTAACCAAATCTTCATTACTGAAGTTTCTGGGCCATTAGTAGTTCTTCCTGGGTTGGGTTGTTGCATTATTTCATTGACTTTAATCACAGGGCATGGTACTACTAAGAGACATCCTAGGGGATCTCCTGTATTCCAGGAAAATTATTCTTCACCTCTATTGTATAGTTGCAGTCCTATTTCCCCTTGATAATCAGGATCAATCACCTGAGTCAGTACAGTAATTCCTTTCTTTGCCTATTGATTCAAAGGCATGAGGAGCCCAAAGTGGCCAGGTGGCAGACTTAACTTCCAGTTCAATGGACTCATTGCTGTGTCTACAGGTGGAAGCATTTCTTCTTTTGGAATTAAGACCTTTAGACCAGCAAAGCTTAAGTTTACAGGGACAGGAAGCAAAATTTTTCCTAGTGGATCACTAGGGTAATAGTGGTGCCACTCCCATTTCCACCCCTTGATTCCTGGCCCTGTGTCTCTTGGCTATGGGAGAAAAAAACATCATAGAGTGGATACTGATTTAGAGCACATACAGCCCCCTGGAGAACATTGTCCCAGCCTGCAAGGTATTTCCACCTAGTTGACACCATAATTGAGTCTTCAAAAAACCATTCCACTAGTCTATCAACCCAGCTGCTTCAGGATGATGGGGGAACACTAAGACCAGTGAATTCTATGAGCATTTGCCCACTCCCACACTTCATTTGTTGTTTTTTCCTTGGTCAGAAGCAATGCTGTATAGAATACCATGATGGTGGATAAGGCATTCTGTAAGTCCATGGATGGTAGTCTTAACAGAAACATTGTGTACAGGGAAGGCAAACCCATATCTGGAGCATGTGTCTATTCCAGTTAGAAAAAAAACACTGCCCCTTCCATGATGGAAGTGGTCCAGTGTAAACAACCTGCAACCAGGTAGTAGGCTGATCACCTCGGACTGAGTATTGATCTCTGCTGTTAGCAGATTGGACATTACAGCAGTGTCTGTAGCCTTGGTGAGGAGAAGTCCATTAGCTGAGCCCATGCATAACCTCCATCCCTACCACTATGTCCACTTTGTTCATGAGCCCATTGGGCAATGACAGGAGTGACTGGGGAAAGAGGCCAATTTGTATTAACTAAGTGGGTGATCTTATCCACTTGATTATTAAAATCTTCCACTGCTGAAGTCACCCTCTGGTGAGTATTCACATGGGACATATATAGCTTCATATTTTTTGTCCACTCAGAAAGGTCTATCTACGTACTGATTCCCCAGACCTCTTTGTCACCAATTTACCTATCATGTTCCTTCTAAGTCCCTGACCATACAGTCAAACCATTGGTGACAGCCCATGAATCAATATACAAATACACATCCAGCCATTTCTCCTTCCAAGTAAAATGAACAACCAGCGGCACTGCTCAAAGTTCCACCCAGTGGAAGGATCTCCCTTCACCACTGTCTTTTAAGGATGTCCCAGAAAAGAGCTGTAGTGCTGTACTTGTCCACTTGTGGTGGTACCTGCATATTGTGCAGAACCATCTGTAAACCAAGTCTGAATTTTCTCTTCCTAAGTCAACTTATAGTAAGTAACTCCCCAAGAGGCCATAGCTGTGAGCTGGGAAACAGAAGGTAATGTGGCAGAAGTAGGGGTGATGGGCATTTGGGCATTTGGTCCACTTCCTCATGTAACTTACTTTTGCCTTTAGGACCTGCTCAAGCCATAGCTCGTATACACCACTTCCATTGTGTGCCCAACTTTATGGCCTGGCAGGTCAGATGACACCCAGTTCATGATAAGCAATTCAGATCTCATGGTAACTTGGTGGCCCATGGCTAAATGTTTGGTCTCTCCTAAGGTCCAGCAACAGGCCAAAAGTTGTTTCTCAAAAGGAGAATAGCTATCTGTAGAGGATGGCAAGCCTTTGCTCCAAAATCCTAAGGGTCTGCCTTGTGATTCCCCTATAAGGTTCTGTCAAAGTCTACAGACAGCTTCTTTATTTGCCACTGACATTTCTAGAACCATTGGACCTGCTGGATCATAAGGCTCAAGTGGCAGGGCAGCTTGCACAGCAGCCTGAATCTGTCACAGAGCTGCCTCTTGTTCCTGTTCCCATTCAAAACTAGCAGCTTTTTGGGTTACTCGGTAAATTGGCTGGAGCAGCACACCCAAATGAGGAATATGTTGTCTCCAAAATCCAATGAGGCCAATTAGGTGTTGTACCTCTTTTTTGGTTGTAGAAGGGGTCAGATGGAGCAGCTTATCCTTTACCTTAGAAGGGATATTTCTACATGCCCCACACTACTGGACACTGGGAAATTTCATTGAGATGTAAAGACCCTGAATTTTTGTTGGATTTATCTCCCACCCTCTGACATGCCAATGCCTTACCAAAAAGTCTAAAGTAGTTTCTACTTCTTGCTCACTAGGTCCAATCAACATAATATCAATATAATGGACCAGTGTGATGTCTTGTGAGAGGGAGCAATGATCAAGGTCACTGTGGACAAGATTATAACAGAGGGCTAGAGAATTGATATACCCCTGAGGTAGGACAGTGAAGGTGTATTGCTGGTCTTGCCTGATGAAATCAAACTGTTACTGGTGGTCTTTAAAGCAATTGAGAGAAAAACATTTGCCAGATTGATAGCTACGTAACAGGTATCAGGGGATGTGTATATTTGCTCAAACAATGATACCACATCTGGAACAGCAGCTGCAATTGGAGTCACCACCTGGTTAAGATTACAATAATCCACTGTCATCCTCTAAGATGCATCTGTTTTCTGCATAGGCCAAATAGGAGAGTTGAATGGGTATATGGTAGGGAATCACCACCCCTGCATCCTTCAAGTCCTTGATGGTGGCACTGATCTCAGCAATCCCTCCAGGAATCCAATACTGGTTCTGATTTAGTATTTTGCTAGGTAGAGGCAGTTCGAATGGCTTCCACATGGCCTTTCCTACCGTAATAGCCCTCACTCCACAAGTCAAGGAACCAATGTGGGGATTCTGCCAGTTGCTGAGTATGTGTATTCCAATCACAGAATGCATCTGGGGGTCCCCTGGACCTACTATATGGTGGACCTGACCTAAAACTCCATTGATCACCTGACCTCTATGAGCCCCTACTCTGACTGGTGACTAGAGTGAGATCTGCCTCCTATCACATAGTCTCTCACTCTTTGTGTATGCTTTTCTGGTTTCTGCTGACTTCTATCTTCTCACTCCTCTGGCTATGTTCGAATTTTCTCTTATTAAGGCCTCCAGCCATACAGATTAAGGCCCACTCTATTTCAGTGTGGCCACACCTAAATAAGTTTTTAGAAGATCCTATTCACAAATGAGTTCACACCTTAACTGATAAAACATATTCAAATGATTGTACTTGCAAATGAGTTCACACCTACAGGAATGTAGATTAAAATTAAAAAATACTTTTTGTTAGAGTATGTAATTCACTCCACCATAATGATAATGCATATGAAATGCTTAGTATACAATATGGTTCTACATTAATAGTACAAGACTTTAATACACCACTTTCAATAATGGATAGAAACATCTAGACAGGAGATCAATAAGGAAATACAAGATTTGACTAATACTTTAAACCAACTAGACCAAACAGACATATATAGAGAATGCTTTTCCCAACAAGAGAATACACATTCTTCTCAAGTGCACAGGATAGACCATATCTTAAATAGCAAAACAAGTCTCAACAAATACAAAAATATTGAAATCATACAATGTATCTACTCTGATCACAATGGAATGAAGCTAGACATCAATAACAGAGAGAGAAAAGGAAAATTCAGAAATACGTAGAAATTAAACATTGTACTCTTGAACTATGAATGGGCTAAAGAAGAAATCACAAGTGAAATTAAGGAATATCTTGAGGCAAATGAAAGTGAAACTACAACGTACAAAAACTTACAGGATGCAGTGAAGGCAGTGCTAAGAGGGAAATTTATAGCTCTAAATACATTAAGAAAGAAGAAAGATTTCATATCAGAGACCTGACCTCAAAAATGGAAGAACTAGAAAAAGAAGAGCAAACCCAAGACAAGCAGAAGGAAGGAAATAACAAATATTAGAGTGGAAACAAATGAAACAGGCAATAAAAAATAGAGAGAATCAACAAAACCAAAAGTTGGTTCTCTGAAAAGATCAATAAAATTGACTTTACCTAGACTAAAGAAGATAAAAAAGAGAGGACACAAATGACTAAAATAAAAAATGAAAATGGGGACATTACTACCAACACCACTGAAATAAAAAGTACTATAAGAGGATACCATGAACAATGATATATCAATATATTAGATAGCCTAGATGAAATGGAAAAATTCCTAGAAAAACACAAACTATCTTCATTGACTCAAGAAGAAGTAGATCTCAAGAAATCAATAACTAGTAAAGAAATTGAATCAGTACTCAAAACTCTCTCCCCGCCCCCCCCCCCAAAAAAAAACAAACAAACTCAGGACCAGATGGCTTCATAAGGAAATTTTTACCAAACATTCCAAGAAGAATTAACACCAACCCAGCTCAAACTCTTCTAAAAAATTGAAGAAAATGGAACTTTCCCTAATTCATTCTACAAGGCCAACACCACTCTCATATGAAAACTACACAAAGATATCAAAAGGCAAGAAAATTATAGACCAGTATCTCTTATGAATATAAATGCAAAAATCCTCAACAATATACTAGTAAACCAAATCCAACAGCACGTTAAAATAATTATACACTATCATCAAGTGGTTTTATACCACGTATGTAAAGGTAGTTCAACATAAGAAAATCAACTAATGTTGATTTTCACAAAACAGAATGAAATTAAAAACAGCAACAACAACACATGATCATTCCAATTAAAATAGAAAAGGCATTTGACAAAATCCACTACCTCTTCTTGATAAAAACACTTAGTAAACTAGGAATATCAGGAAACTTCCTTAATATGATAAAGGTCATATATAAAAAACCCACAGCTAACATACTACTTAATGGTGAAAGACTAACAGCTTTCCCTCTAAAATCAGGAAAAAGACAAAGATTTGTACTGTCACTAATGTTATCAACATTGTACAGGACATTCTAGCCAGAGCAATTAAGCAATAAAAATAAAAGACATCTAAGTTGGAAAGGAAGAAGTAAAACTTTCCTTATTTTCAGAAAACATGATCTTATATGCGGAAAATCCTGAAAAACTCACAACAAAGCTCCTAGAACAAATAAATGTATTCAGACAAGTAAGAGGGTATAAGATCAACACCCCAAAACCAGTAGTGTTTCTATACACAAGCACTGAACAACCAGAAGAAGAAATCAAGAAAAAAATTCCATTCACAATAGCAACCAAAAGAATCAAATATCTAAGAATAAATCTAACCAAGGATATAAAGAACTTGTACTCGGAAAACTTCAAAGCATTGCTAAAGAAAATCAAAGAAGACTTAAATAAATGAAAGAACATTTTGTATTTATGGATTGGAAAACCAAATACTGTTAAGATGTCAACTCTACCCAAAGTGATTTTACAGAGTCAATGTGATGCCAATAAAAATTCCAACAACTTTTTTGTAGAATGGAAAAGCCAATCATGAAATTTATATGGAAAGGTGTGGGGCCCCGAAGAGCCAAAGTCATCTTGAAAAAGAAGAACAAAGTTGGAGGACTCACTTATTACAATCTTAAGATTTATTACAAAGCCACATTAATTTAAAAAGCATGGTACTGGAACAAGGAAAGACATGTTGGCAAATGGAACTGAATTGAGAGTTCAGAAATCAACCCTCACCTTTATGGTCAACTTATTTGCAACAAGGGGGCAAAGACCACTCAATTGGGAAAGAATAGTCTTTTCAATATTGGTTCTGGGAGAACCAGTTTTACAGAAATCAACTCAAAATGGATCAAAGACTTAACTATAGAGCCAGAACTATAAAACTCCTAGAAGATCTTGTGTTAGGCAATGGATCCTTAGGCTTTACACCCAAAGCACAAGAAACAAAAGAAAAAATAAATGGGACTTCGTAAAAATGAAAACCTTTTGTGCATCAAAAACTGATAATAAAAGTAAAGTCATGACCTATGCAATGGTAGAAAAGATTTGGAAACCACATACCCAATAAAGGTTTAATATCCAGAGTATATAAAGAAATGCTTCAGCTCAACAACAAAAAGACAAACAACTAAATTTAAAAATGGGAAAAGATCTGAAGAATTCAAATAGACAAAAATCGCATAAAAATATGCTCTACATCATTAACCATTAGGGAATTACAAATCTAACCAACAATGAGATACCATTTCACACTCACAAGAATGGCTACTATTAAAAAAATGGAAAATTACAAGTGTTGGAGAGGATGTGTAGAAATAGGAACATTCATTCATTGCTAGTGGGAATGTAAAATTGTGCAGATGCTGTGGAAGATATTTTGGCACTTCCTCAGAAAGGTAGGTATAGATTTACCATATGACCTGGCAATCCCAATTCAAGGTATACACCCAAGAAAATTGAAAGCCAGGATTCAAACAGATATTTGTACACCAATGTTCATAGCAACATTATTCAAAATTGTCAAAAGATGAAAGCAACACAAGTGTCCATCATTTGATGAATGGATAAACAAAATATGGTATATACACACAATGGAATATTATTCAGCTTTATAAAGGAATGAATTTTTGATACGTGTGACAGCATGGATGAACCTCGAAGACATCACATCTAGTGAAATAAACCATATAGAATAGGACACTTAGGGTATGATCTCACTTATAAAATATAATTAGAAAAACAAATTCAGAATCTAAACTATGGTTACTAGGGGATGGGATGAGAGTACAAAATAGAGAGTTAAAGCTTAAAATATAGAAAGTTTTAATTTGGGACAATGGAAAAGTTTTTATAATGGGTGGTGGTGATGGTAGCACAACATTGTAAACATAATTAACAGTGCTGAATTTTGTATTTGAATTTAGATAAAAGGAGAAATTATAGGTTATATATATGTTACTAAAATAAAATAAAAATCCATGGAATCCATGTTGTACATGGAACTGTACAACACAGTGAACCCTAAGTTAAACCATGGGTTATAATTAATAGTAAAGTTATAAAAATGTGCTTTCATCAATTGTAACAAATATACTATACCAATGCATGGTGTTAATAATAGGGTGGTATATAGGAACACTATTTTATGAATGATTTTTCTGCAAACCCACAGATTTTCTAATAAAAAAATGAAATATATGAGAAAAAGAGAAAAAGCCTGGGACTATAACTAAGTTCCAGAGAATAGTTCAGCTTTAATTTTCCTGCCAATTATAGTGTTATTGAATATGTTATTCTGTGATAGAATCAATATCACAGAATTGCCCATTAAATCTCCTTTTTCTCTCTTATAGATTTTGTCTTATTATTATTATACACATATATCCCCTATGTTTGGCCAAGTAATTTCCATACATTTTCCAAATGGAAAAATATATTAAGTGTATTTAGAAATCAATTTCTTTATGTTATATCTTAAAATAAATGGAGAAGAAATTAGTACCTAAAAACAAAAACGACAACAACAAAAAACCCAAACAAACTATAATTTAGAAAGTAAAAGTCTTGAAAATTTATTTAGGAATTCAGGTGGAAAAAAAAACAACAAAGAAAAACCTAAAGAAAGACAAGAAAGTAACAATGAAAACTGAACATTGTAAAATAGATAAATCAGTCAGGAAAAAGAACAAAAAATTCCCAAGGATATAGAAGCAAGTGGAGAAAAAAGCTAAAACTAGTGAATAAGAAAAGCAAAAAAGAATAGAATAATGAATAAGCTCATGAGCTAGTTCTTCTGGGAAAAAATACAATTGAAAAAATCAATTATTTAATCAAAAAAGGGGGGATGAACACAGAAATGCAAAATAAGAAATAGGAAAATAGGGATGAGAATTTAACTATAGATTAGAAGACGCTGTTTTGTTGAATATATGCAAATAACTTGAAAGCTTGCATGAAATGGATGATTTCCTAGAAATATATATATAACTTTATACTTTTGGAGTGGGGAAAATCTTTCTCAGCAAGAAATAAACCCCCAAAGCCAAAAAGAAAAATGTTAATATACTTCTCTAATAAAAACTTTTAATTAAGTTTTTGAACAGTAGAAAAATAGCATAAAGAAATTCAAAAGACTAATGACCAAAATACTTGCAACCAATCCCAAAAACCTAATTCCTTTAGTATATGATAAATATATGTAATCAATGAGAAAAAGAACATCATCCCAATAGAAATATTGGCCAAGATCACAAACGGGCAGCACACAAAATATAAATGGTTATTTAAATTAAAATTGATCTCACTATGAATTAAAAGCAATCCATTTATCATCTATCAGATTGACACATAATAAAAATTACTTGACAAATCACAATTTGGATAAAATTTGAAAAGCAGAAACTTTAGTGAAATATGTTTGGGATTGTAAATATCTAAACTTCATTGCAATTTGACAAGATTTATCAAAATTGAAAAGACACATGTCTTTTGACCCAAGCAATCTACTTCCAATGATGTAAATAATCTTCAGTGATGTTGGCACATTTCAGTATAAATACATGTACTAAGGAGTTCACTGCAGCATGATAACAGAAGAAAGGTAGCAGCTTAAGTGTCTATCATAATGGGACTCATTAAAAAATGGTATTTTTGCATAATGGAACACTATAGAGTAATTAAAATAGGTAGATACATGTATGGAAACACATTTAAGATGTAGCATTGAATGGAAAATGCAAATTTGTGTTTGTGTAATTTTCCTATTACTGGGAAAAATATGTATACAAAATCATACATAAACAGAATATTTTATAACACTTGTATAAACAGAATATTTCTGGAAGAATACAAATGAAGTTGGCAACAGGAATTACATCTTCAGAAAAATTTGAAGGTAGAGGCTTTTATGGTGGGAGCAAGATTTAATTGCCATTATAATCCCTTTTGTTCCCTTGAATTTTCTCCATTTACATATATATTGTTTTTAAGTAAAATTTGATTAATAAAACAAAACCAAAATGAATGAAATCATATACATGAAGCATATTTTTATAGAAAAGTCCTGTTCTATCAATACTGTATTTCCTAAGAACATTAGCTAAGAACTCATTTTTTCAGCCTCTATTCCGGTTTTTACCAGCTCTATTCAATAGAAACCCAATTAAATTCCTCTTTAAGTACCTCAGAAAGTCAAGTACCTTGAATTTTTAAAAAGAGAAATCCTGTCATTTGTCATTTAATTTGGGATTTATCTTACCTTAGTAACACATTATAATTGGGCAATGAGCTAGGGCTGATATGTCATTACGTTTTCAGTCATGTTCAATTTATGTGGTCACATTTATTGATTCAAATTAAATTTTAGGTCTATTAAAATCCAACATGTATAAAATTTATGAAAATATCTTAGTTCATATGAATCTAATGAGGGACATTTTGGGCTTGAATACTTAACTTCACCAATTTGAGTATAAATGGTGGTTATATCCCTGTGCCAGGCATGTCCATAATTTCAATATATATGCATTCTAAGTTTACTTTGACTTAACTTTAGGCAAAATTGTGAAGTATGGAGCTTATCCTCGGGATGTTGCTCATTTGAATTTCACATTCTTACACTGCCACCATGTTTTATGCTTATTGAAACTTAACCAACTGCCCTAGCTATTCTTCCAGATTCTATCCTTCCATCAAGTCAAACTGCTAGAAAATAACTCATTTTAGCACCCTGTAATAATAATATCTAACATTTAGTGAATACTTTGATACGTGTCAAGGGCTGCACTAGGCATTTTACCCATAATACCTTAGTTAACTAAAGCAAATATTTCACTGCTGAGTACAGAATATATTAAAAATAAAAATGCCTGTAGCTTATGGTGCATCAACATTTTTTGTTTGTTTCTTACTCTAGAAATACAGTTTTACATCTGTACATTGAAACATGTTAAGGGAATTTCATTCAAGCATTTTTTATGATAATTAAAAATAAAAAAGTAAAAAAATTGTGGACATGGAAATATCATGGAGCAGTTAAAAAGAATATTACTCTATATGTATTAACATGGATATAGCTCCAGGAATGAAAAAGTGAGGTAAAGAGCATTAAGAAGAGTATACTATTTATATATAAGAAAAGAAACATGTAAGAAAAGACTATCTATAAAATTCATCTTAATTTATAGTAAAAGTTTTGGAATAATGTACATGAAATCAATAAAAGTTTTTGCCACTTGGATCAAAACCTGGACTGAGGATGGTAGTCAAAGGGGATTTTTATCTGTGATGTTTGAATTTTTACAAAAATATTATATCTATAGATATCAAAATTTAAAATGTTTTTTAAATTTAATTTAAATGTTTTAAATTATGGAAGAGTCATAAAAGAAAGGCTTTAAAAAAAAAAAATCTTGTTGCCCATACATAATTTCCTCCTATTGTCTTACATCTTAAGAGTAAATTTACCATACAGTTACATTTTATTTGCAAAGTACAAAGAGTAAGGAACAACTCTGTATACCAGGTCTTTATTTTAAATAAACTTTTATTGAAGAATATCATTCATACAAGTACATACATAAACAATAAGTGCATAGTAAAAGTTGTGAACTTACAAAACAAACATGCATATCATCTGTATACCAGGTCTTTTTAATCTATAAAGTCATTTAATTTGGATAGCAAACCTGCCAGTAAAGTATGATTATTAGCAGTTTTACAGATAATTAAACTTAAAATCAAAAAGTTATATAATTTGCCCAAGATCCCATCACTTGTTATTGCTTGTCATTGTGAATACACTATAATACGAATGTGAAAGAAAGATCTTGTACAGGCCTATGCGGTCAGCAGAAAGCTCTGGATCAGTACCTCAGGGACATCATGCTGCCTCTCTTGCCCAAATGCATCTCCTGTTCATTGTCCATCACCATAATTGACTATTTGGGCAACATTGTTTGTAACATTAATCCTTAGTATCATATTTAAAAACACATATGCATGGACAAATGTGGCAAATAGACTCTAGGTGGCTGCCCATGATCCCTACCTCCAAATATTCATGCGTCTCTGTGACCCCCTACCCTTGAATGGGAGCAGGACTTTTGTCTTGCTTCTGACCAGTAGAAGATGGCAAACGTGCTGAAATATCACTCCTGATTACATCACCTTATATCAGACTCCATTGAAAGCAAACTAACTCTAGACCAGGGATTCTTAACCAGGGGGGCCATGAGGTTGAATTGAAATTTAAGAAAACATTATTCTTGTGGGGACGTGTTGGTGCGGGTGTTATATAGTTATTAAATAATATACAGTATCGTGTGAACTTAGTAAGGGGTCCGTGGTTTTCACCTGACTGGCAAAGTGGTCCGTGGAACAAAAAAGTTTAAGAACCCCTGCTCCGGAGACTCCTCTCTTTTCTATCTTGAAGTACATGGCCATGTTGGAGAAGTCTATATGACAGGAAGTAGTGGGCACCTTCTAGGAGCTCAGGGCAGCCTCTGGCCAATAGGCAGCCAAAACCTGAAGCTCTTAATCATCTAGCCACATGGAAATTAACATCTACAATCAGTTGAATTTAAAGGAGATTGGCTTAGTTAATATGAGTTCATCCAATCAGATGAAGACGTTAAGAGCAAAAAGTGAGACTTCCCAGAGAAGTCCCAGTGCCTCGGGACTATAACATCAGCTCCTGTCTGTGTTTCCAGCCTGCTGGCCTGCCTGCTCAAGACTGTAACAGCAAATCTTGCTTGAGTTTTCAGCCTGCCAGCCTGCCCCATAAACTTTGAACTTGTCAGTCCCACAATCTTGTGAACCAATTCCTTAAAATAAATGCCACCCCATCCCCAGAGAAGCCAGACTAATACAAAGACCCTTAACAGAACTCAGCTAAGCCATGCCCCAAATCCTGATACACAGAAACTGTGAGATGATAGTTTTAAGCCATGAAGCTTGTGGTAATTTGTTGCACAATAGATGATGAATGCAATCAATCAAGCATAAGTTAGCATCAATGCATTTCACATCATGTGAGAATTAGACTTAGAGATGTAAAAGGGAAAGAGAAAGAGAGAAATGAGTCCACTAGATATTTAAGAGTGTGAGTAGAGCTGCCTCTAAGAAGATAAAATGTGTGCAATGAAGAGATTGACCACAGGTTTCTCACGATGGGCTTTGTTAGCTTCACAGTTTTATACAAGGACATGAAGAGAATATTTATTGATTGGATGTCCCAATTCTATTTTTGAATAAGAAGAAAAGCCTCCAGGAAATACTTTTTCTAGGCAAGTATTAAACCTCTTGACTAGTTCAAGTCACCGGAGTGAAGATGGATGGCTAAAGATTACAAAAGCATTTGATTTTGAACTTGCTGACAAGATATTACAAATGTGATGTGAGTTCCAATCGCCAAGATATACCATGGCCTATTGGTCAAAAAATTTAATTATTTTCTGCTATCACACTGACCCTGATCATTTTATTCCATCTCTCTTAAGGTGCTCTTTCTGCTCTGGGATAATTATCTGCCACTTTGGGTTTTCAGAGCAGCTTCACTGAATCTCTTTCTCAGTGATGACAGGGAAATTATATTTCTCTTAACTATTTCCCTCTTTCATTCCACAGTGTACTGCTACTGGCGAATTTTTCCAGATCCTATTAAATAACAGATAATCAACTATTTCATCTTAACAAGCATCTGAAGGTTTAGACCCTCAGGTTTCATGGTTCCAGTTCTCTGCCCTATTCCTTCAATTTTTATGAAACACAATAATAATTACTCCTGGAACTGGTGTCAAAGATGTTTATGTACCCTTTGTATTTAATAAATACATGAAGTGCAAAATGAAGAAAATAATTTTTGGCCTCAATAGGTCTGTATCTATTGGCCTAGGGCAGTGGGACATGGAAAGAGCCTAGACTTTGGAGTAAGGTAGATTTGTTCTGCCATTTGCTTTCTGGCTATTATCTCCTTATGCCTCAGTTTCTTGGTGTATAAAATAATTATGATAATATCTACCTCAGATTTTGTGAGTGAGGGTCAATTAAAGCATGGATATTAATAGTATTGATGGCTGGTAAATCAAAAGAGGCATAAGAGGCAAACAGAATGGGTGTGAACTGCAGAAAAGAGCAGCTGATTTCTTAAATCTCTATCCTTTCTCTTTATCTTAAATCCTAAACAGGAATATACATAAAAAGCTAATTTCACTCAAGTCTTAACAGCTACTATTCCCTTCTGGCATCTATTTAAAATCCTTTATGGTACAGAGTAACTTCCTCTACTATCTACATTTCCCTTTACCTTAATGAGAGGGTCTAAAAGCTTCCTCTGTTGGCTTGGAGTTTCTTAATCTGATAACAGAAGGGTGGAAAGCACCAATTTCTTTTGTATTATAGAAAAAAATCTATGTGGCTTCACTTTTTTTTTTTTTAATGCCTTGCCAAATGCAGTCAATAGCTACCTATACATGCCACAAATATGGTTCTCCAACCTCTTTTCCTAGAGTTTGGAATTCATTGGCTAGATGATCTGCTCACCAAGTTTCAACAGTTGACAATTTGACCAGATGTTTTCCTACTGCTTAACTGCTAACAGTTTCTTCACTACCCATTGCCTAAGTAAATTTTTTTTAAATTTGCCATAGCTGCCTCCTGTTCTTGTACAAATTTCTATATCAATCAAGATGTGCTAGATTATGCTATGGCAAGAAACATAAGCTTTTAGTGGTATAGAACCAGAAATATTTATCTATTGCTCACATTATATGTACATTAGGTTACAGGGATTATATTCTACATTGCCCTCACTTGAAGTCACAGGGACAGGGACACACCCACTATTTGGAGTGTTACTGGGTGACATGGCAGAGGAAATGGAATTTAAAGACTTCTGCCCAGAAATGGCACGTCAGTTCTGTTCATCTGTTATTGATCATAGCAAGTCACATAACCACATTTAACTTAAAGGTGTGAGGAAAGTGAAATATTACTATGTGTCCAGAAGGAGGAGAACAAAAATTCTGGCCCACAGCATTAATGCTACTTTGCTCCTTTTAATTTTTGTCAAAGATTGGTTAGTTTTATTTAAAGCCTAGAAGTTCTGAAGCTCTACATATACTAGCTTTACACATATAACATTTGAATGTGACTTCACTATCCAAATGTTTGTAAAGCTAGAATTTATTACAATTAACCCAAACATAGTATTTGTATTGATACCTGCTGAATTCCAGAATAAACTTGTAAAATAAATTATGACTCTGGACATTACATTTTTTTGATGTATATGTTTCAGATGATGGGTGAACTCAAGGACTTAAAATATGATGGCAGTGGCGAGCAAGGAATCTAGAATAGTTTGAGATTATCAGTTAGCTGAAATTGTTTCAAATCATGGAATGGAATGTCAAAAGTAAAGAAATAAAAGAAAACCTTGGAAGACAAATGTGACAAGAACTCCTCCTGTCTCTGTTCTTGAAAGTTCTAGTTGTTCCACATAGACTGTGGAGTTTTATGGAGACTGGGGTGAGGGAGAGTGCATGGAATTGAAAGAGATGGTGGTGTATTATTCACATGATGGAATGCTATGCAGCTGTAAGAAGAAACAAAGTCGTAAAGCATATGACAACATGGATGAACCTGGAGGACATTATGTTGAGTGAAGCAAGCCAGACAGAAAAGGACAAATACTGAATGATTGCATTACCATATTGTGTAACATATTGTATGATTCAAAAAAATTTTATATGTATCCAGTACATTTAATTGAGAAATGGATGTTTTTATTCAACTGTGTTTTCTTTTTAGTTTTTTACTTGTTTATATTTTCAATTATTAAATGTCCAAAATAAAGTTAAAAACAAACAAACAAACAAAACAACAACAAAAAAGAAAGAGATGGTAGATTGAATGTGCCGGAGCTGATCAATAAAATCTCTGCTGGTTACTCTTCCTTTTCCCTATATCCATTCTCTACCCTTCCCTGTCCTTTCTGTGGGCTAGAGGCATATTCTTGTCACAACACCAATGATTTATCCCCATCATAGCACTTAATATTCTCTTCATACTGCCTGTGTAATAAAGGTCATAATTTCATTGAAGTCAGAGAATGTGTTCTTTTCACTGTTGGGTCTCCAACTTTTAATATCCAAAAGATAGTAGGCACCTAATTAGTATTTGTTGAAAAAAAAAAATCCATTTGACAGGCAAGTCAATGTATTACTGGAAAAATGCTAATTTAGGACTAATATAATTTTCCCAAGGGAAAAAAATTCAGAATGCTATTCTTAGCACCAAGAATATTATACACATAGGTACAGAAGCATCAAAGGACATGACCTATTTGAGAAACATGGAATAGTCCATTGTGCCTACAACTTCCTGTGCCTGGGAGGTAGTGAGAACATGGTAAGAAATGATGCTGAATAAGTAAACTGGGGCTCGACTGAATGCTGAGCTGATATGTCTGGGTTTAATCATTATGCCTTGGAGAATCTTTAAAGTCTTAACTGGCATGAAAAAAAAAGGGGGAATATGGTGCAGCTGGTAAGTCTTGCAGTGTTCAGCAATTTTCTTTGGAATGGAGAAAGGGACGAGCATAAAATGACAAATGAGTGATGCTTTTTTTGGTATATATTCTACAGGTTGCCATCCTCTGTAATATATTAAATCAAAAAACCATAAGACATAATGATATCCTTCAAGACCTCAGGGCCAACCAAAAAAGAATAAAAGTCATGTAATGAATGAACTACTTTCTCAGTACAAGAATCCTGGGCTGAAATAGTCATAATCATATTAGATTTACACAGGAGATACCTGAGCAGGTGGGTATGGGGACAACATTCCAATAGAATACAATATTAGTGGTGTCTCCTGGAATTGCACAACCTAGTATCCCTGGGCCTCTTGGAGACAAGATTCTAGGATTTAATTAGTTTTCTTTAGAATATGTCACTGTACAATAAATATTAACCAGACCTAATCTTACTATTTGTTGCTTGTCAGGTACCCTGAAAATTTATGATATTTTGGCAACTGCAGAGCTCTGAAACAAATTCCAATGACAAGCCTGCATGCAAGAGAGAGACATTTCAAAATTTTAATCAAATCAGATTATCTCTATTTAAGGCACTAATCTCAGATTTAAAAAATGAACTATTTCAGGGTGTCCTACTTATGAGATAGGAAGAATAAATGTGTGAAAACTCCTGTAGATTTTAATCTATTGAAATTTAGTTTTGAAAGAGTCCATTTCATGGTCTGTTTAACTGTATCAGAGGAACAATCTAACAAGATGGGAAGTGAAAGAATTGCTATGTTCATAACTTTCTTTGTGCCCTAAAATATGACATTTAAAGCCAAAAGACCTTCAAGACTTTGCAATTAATGTTAAATACTGGCATTAGGAAAAGGACATCTGTTCTTTATCAGCATTTTGGAATTTTTTTGTGTTTGTGCACATGGAAAAAGTGGATCTTCGAACTTGTAAAAATGTTTACATTGTTATAGCAATAAATAGACAACAGGGTATGAATTACTAAGTCATTAATGCAGGCTTCTTGATTAAAGTCAATTTGATTCTATCATTATGAGTTATCACATGCCGGAGGCCTGCATTAAAGTCATCACACATGCCTGGACTTGTTTTATTGTTTAATTATTTATAACTATTATTGCTTGTTATAACAAAACAATCTTAATAAATTTTAATAGAAATTTACCATTTTCTTAATATAAAATTGTCCTTCTCCAACTTAACCTGAGCAGCTGCCTACTCTCTGACACTCACCCACTAATACCCTTACAACCAACCACATTAGATAATAAAAATTATGATAAAACTTTTCATATGTGTATGCTCAGAGTCTCAAAACAATATACAAACATTGATTAATTACTTTTAGATGCAACCCCTTAGGTTACATAACTGCTAATTTTTTCATCTGTCAAACAGGATGCTAGAAACTTTGTTTAAACAACCCCTTGTATTCTCAATTTTGCCCTTGGCTACTGTAACCGTTGGCCAATTTGATGGAATATGAATTCCAAAAATATAATTGGATCATGCTTGTAAACTGATCTGTTAATCTGGGCATGATTAGGTTATGATTAGGGTGTTGAGCCCCACCCCTTGGTGGGTGGGGAATCAAATATAAAAGTCATGGCAAGAACAGTTTTGAGAAGCAGTCTTTTGAGAAGCAGTTTGATGTTGGAAAGAAGGCCCCAGGAGAAGAGAAGCAAGCCGTTCGCCTGATCGTCTACAGCTGACCTTGTGGAGGAAACAGGAGCTAAGCCCGGAGAGAAACGCAGCCCCGGGAAGAGAGGAACCCCAGAAGCCTGAACCCTGGCAAACGCCGGCAGCTGTCTTGCTCTAACATGTGGCAATGGACTGTGGTGAGAG
>JAQZBX010006292.1:27509-53707 GCA_029593785.1 Cabassous unicinctus | reverse complement strand
GGCTAGCTCAATGTAGTATTTTTTATAAATTTAATTGAAATAGATAATGTATTAATATTTTACTGCTTCATAACAAATTACCATAAACTTTCTAGCTTGAAACAACATACATTTGATAGCTCAGTTTCCATGAATCTTGAGCACAGTTTAGCTTGGTCTTCTGCTTGGGTCTCACAAGGCCGCAACCAAGGTGTTTGCCAGGCTGTGCTGGTTCCTGGAGCTTAGGGTCCTCTTCCAAGTTCATGCAGCTGTTAGCAGAAACTAGTTTTTGTGACTGTGGTGCTGACGCCTCCATTTTCTGGCTGGCAATAAGCGGGGGACTAAGCCCAACTACAAGAGGCCACTCACAGGCCAGTATGAGAATTTCTCTGACCTCGAGGAAGGTCTCAGGCCCTCTTTTAAGTACTCGCCTGATTAGGCCAGGCTCACACAGGATAATCTCTTTTAATTAATTCAAAGTCATCTGAATAGGGACATTAATTATACCTGAAAAAGCCCTTTTGCCATAAAATGAATATCCATCATATTTGTAGTACTGCCCACTCTAACGGCGGTATCTACAAGCTGTGATTCAGATATCTTGGAGGTAATCTAAGAATTCTGCTTACCTCACAAGGCAATACGCTGAATTTATTCAAGTTATTCACTTCACTTTCTTCATTCCTTTTCTTAATTTGAATGATTATTTTTCTGAACTGACCAAAATAAAGTTTAATTTTGCCACTGAGGGGAAATTCTTGACCTTGCAGTGGCCTTGAAGGGTCATATGGCATGTATTCTTGGTCTTTTTATAGGATATCTACTTTAATCATTTCAAAACAATCTCCTTAAGAAAAAGATGTGCTTTGTTTTCTTTTGAGTAATTTTCTGGCTACTACAACAGTGGTTTATATTTCTTTGATTTTGGGGGTTTGTTTTATGTTGTCAGCTGAATGGTATTAGAATGAGTTTAATTCATTTTGATGTACCTCCTACTTTAATAATATTGCCCCTCTTTAGAATGGGACAAATATCAAGAGACATCACTCACTCTGGATGACTATAAAGCTGCAGAAGGAATAGTTGAGGAGCCAAAAGAAGACTGGAAGGGATGGACCAATAAAGAAATCCTTTTCTCTCACTATTTAATGTAAACCAGGGCAAACTTTCTTAATTTGGACTGGAGTAAAATTATATAGTCCATAAAAAAGCCTTAATATCACCTATATAAAGAATCCCAAAGAATGTCTGGTCAGTCCACATCAGATTCAAGAGATACAATCTATCACAAGCAAATTATATATAAACTTTTGAGGAAATGGCTTCTCTAATCTATTCAAGTAATCATAAACTCTTGTCTTAGTTTTGGACTTTGTATTATAACACTCTGCTAAGTCACTGTCACATCTGCTTCTGCTCCTGGTTAGGAGACTAGCTTTGATGCTGCATGTAGAGGAGAGAAAGGATATGAGCTTTTAAAGTTATCTGGGGAGAGGATGTAGCTCAAGAGGATAAGTGCCTGCTCCCCACATGGGAGGTCCCAGGTTTAGTCCCGGGTGCCTCCTAAAAGCACAAAAAAAAATTAAACAAGGAAACAAAAGAAAAACCAACTCAGGGGAGTTGATGTGGCTCAGTGGTTGAGCACCAGCTTCCCACATACAAAGTCTTGGGTTCAATCCCTATTCCAAACATCTAAAAAAATAATAATAATAAGTTATCTGGCATCACGGCAGAGTTTGAGTTTCAGGAAAAAACAATAGACCCTTTTATCCCTCTAATTAGTAAATTCTTCTTGGCATAACTCTCATGACTTTTTATGTTATTAAAAACTATCTGATATATATTACTAAAAACTGCCGTCTATTGAGAAGTGATGAAGGCATGGAATGGGGTGGTAGAGGGAAAGAAGACCTACCTATTACAACACAAAATGTTAGAAATTCAAAACCCTACGATGAATTGAGAAACACAACTTTATAACAAAGGCTCAGGAATTATGTTTCAGAGACAGAACTTTTTTTTTTAATTGAAGGTTCTCAAACTCTTCAAAAGTGAAATAAATGCTGTTGTATAATTGTCTGTGCTAAATGTATGAAGGGCAAAGAATGCCTATTTATTTTTCTATTCTATTGGAAAATATATTTCATCATAGGAAGATGGAGCCCAAGGAAGACATATAAAGTCATAAATGGAGATGAGTAAATTCTAGAAAATTCTATATTATCTACATTGATCACTGAAGAAGTATACAAATTATTGAACAGAATATTTCATCAGGAAATCCTATATCTTTGATTTTAAACTCTGTTTTGTATTTCTAGTATAATAATGACCAAAAATGAAATGTAAAAAAATTTTAAATTACATTACTGGAATCCAATCTCTCTGGTTAAGAAAAAAAAGAAAACATTTAAAATAACAATGGAGGACCATGAATGTACCCCTTTGAAAAGTTAACCAAAACAACTTAGCAAAGGTTAAAAATTCCACTACGGTGGACTATAAAGATGTGGAATTCTCTACCCTGCAGGCCAGCTCCATATGATTACAAACACACAATCATCAGCACAAAAACTCTTTCTGGCCAAAGTAAATTTGGCCTAAGTTGAGGCAAAGAAAATAGCAAGGTTTCTTATATTTATTTTTATCCTTTCTGCATATTTTGGAGAAGCAAGCACTGACATGAAAACTAGCCTATGGGCAAACTGAGAATATCAGTTAAAAAAACAAAGCAAAACAAAAGATGACAAAATGAAAAAAAACTGAAATCAAAGCAAGATATTTCAAACTGAGCTGGCAGGATCTTTGAGGACTGGTTAAGGAATGTCTATGGGTGCTAGAAACGTGATTGTAATTACCCTAATGTCAAATCCCTAGAAATTACACTACCATAGAAACAAAAGCACATGCAAACTAAATTCAAAATGTGAGTTTGAAAATCAGGTCCACCACTTACTAATTGTGTAAATTCGAATGAGTTAATTAACCTCTCTAAGCCACAATATTCTTAAAAAGAGTTAATTAATCTAAGTTACAATATTCTCCTCTTAAAATAAGAGTAAAAGAATAACTACATTACAAGGTTGTCTCAAAATGATATTTGGAAAGATCTTAAGGCACTGCCTGGTTGAGAACATGTGCCCAATACATTTAAACTATTACCAGTATTCCTTAAATTTAGAATTGTATTAAAAATATTTAAAAATTGTTAAACGTTGACTTTTTGTTTGTTTGAGAGCTTAGAAAATTGTGTCCATGCCTCTTTATTTTCTTATTTAATCAATAAACATATATATTTCTAATTGTAATTTTATCTTTTAAAAAACTCAGGCATGTCTTTAAACTTACAATTTAATAAAGATAATATAAGTAGATTTCATAAAATTTGGAAAATGGAGAAAAAATATGATCATATTATTATTTCAAATTAATTTAGTGGAAGAGAAAAAAGACATACTCTTTTGCAGGGTGTGACAGGAGATTGTTCTCCTGGCATAGGAACCCCTTTTCTAGTTTCCAGGTGTCAGTACTATTAGGAGTGCTGCCTGTATCTTTAGCCCAGGCACCCTCACTCTCTGTTCCCACAGATTCTTCTACCATACATTGCTTGGGAAATATAGGACAAAGTGTGAAAAGGACAGACGGAACTGCCTAACTCCCTATCTTAACATTTGTATAATCAATTATCCAGCCGTAAATGTAGAATCAGACTGCTCAGCTTTTGCAAGAGTCCTCCTGCAGTTGCTTTGGACTTTGATTTCCTTCTTCAGTCTGATCTCATCAGTATTCATTCTTTCAGAGGTTTCTCAAAAGTTCTGGTCCAACAAGAGCATAGCCAAGAGCATCCAGCATATATGGATATACATGTGAATATATATGTGAGTGTGTACATATGTGTATATATAATATTCATATGGATACACAAGGAAATAAGCTATAATTAATGAGACAGCAGAAAAATGAAATAGCCTTAGGCCTTTTAAGAAATTCAGGTATTGCAATTATTACTATACATAAAATCTTAATTATTCATATGTTTAATAAAGTAATGAGGGAATCAGAATAAAACATGAAAAGGAATAAAATATTATCCAGAAAGGTTAAGATGATGTGAAGAAGAACCACATAGAACTTCTAGAAATGAAAAAAATATATATATTGTGCACCAAATAAAAACTAATTGGATGAATTAAACAGCAGATTAGACCCAACTAGGAGAATCAGAGTATGTGAAAGTAGAGTTGAAGAAATTATCCAGAGTACACCCCAGAGAGATAATGAGAGAGAAACTATAAGAGAAAAGTTAACAGACATGGAGGATAGAAGAGAATAGAATAGGATATGGTAGAGTAGGGTTGGGTAGAGTAGAATAGTGTCCAAGGAATGTTTAAGAGATCAGAGATAAGTAAGGGAATTTTTAAATGAAATAGTGGCTCAGCAATTGTCAGAACTGATGAAAAACATAAACCCTTAGATTCACACATCAGACAAATCCAAAACAAGATCAAAAAAATTTATATAGATATCTATCTATAGACATTATATAGGTAACTAATTCCTCCATCCATCTATATATATTTCAATTTTCTTTATAGATACATACATATGTACCATTACATTATATATTATACATTGAACAATACATATTTTATGCCATTTAATAGATGAGAGACATCAGAATTAAACTGCAGCACTTCAAAGACTAAACTAATTTTTAAACTAAAAAAGAGAGACTAGCAACAAGGAAACAATGATATATTGTTATTAATGAGAGTGCGATAAATGTGTGAGCCCTAAATAGAGATATAATAGGAAATGAAAGTTAAAAGAGCTTACACAGCAAAACTGCACCTACAAAACTTCTAAGGGATTGTATTAGTCTGTCAAAGGGATGCAGATGCAAAGTACCAGAAATCTGTTGGCTTTTATAATGGATATTTATTTGGGTTAAAAGCTTACAATTACTAGACCATAAAAAATCCAACTCAAGGCTGCTTTCTCATCATAATCAGTTGCCACTTGTTGAAGCAAGATTGTCACCAATCTCTGACTGGTCCCTGCCTTCCCCTCTGGGCTTCCTCTTCCTCTTGAGGCTCTGCATCTTCCAAATCTCAGCTGCAGACTGACATAGGGCTTGTCTCTCAGGGCTTCCTATATCAGTCTTGGCTCTCTTGCCAAGGTCAGCTGTAAGCTATCAGGCAAAATAATTCATCTCTCCCCAAGGCTTTCTCCTTTCTGTCACATGGCAGAATCAAAAGTTAAAGAGTCTTTCTTCCATGTGTCTGTTCATGAGTCCATTTAAGGGGCGGCAAGTCCATTTAAGAGTCCAGCAAGGGGCGGGGACTCAACCTGAGTTGTGCCTTACAGAAGTAGTCAAATCAAAGCCCTAAAGTGATCTTATCAAGTAATTTAATCAAAGACACCTCAGCTGAATTTAATGCAATCAAAGAGTATCACACCCAGAGGAATAGATTAGTTTACAAACATAATCTTTCTCTTTTTGGGATTCATAAAAGAACCTCAAACTGCCACAGGGATGTAACTCAGACAAAAGATGTTTGAACCCAGAAGGAAGGACTGAGTTTCAAGAGGGAATGTTGAAGAAATCAGTAAACCTGGGCAAAAATCTAATCAAGCATTGAATGTACAAATATAATAATAAATAAGTAATTGATGTTGAAAAACCATAAAGGAATTAAAATCCTGGAAGATATTAATTTATAAGTTAGGAGGTGACTGATTAGTATTAGTATACTAAGATTTTTTGTGTTATTTTGGAGGAAAGCAAAGGTATTAATTAGTTTGTACTTCTTGAGTTATTGATATTCATTTCCTTTTAAGTTAGGTAACCTTCCCAAAATAAAATTACAAACTGTAAGGGTTAAGACTCAGGCAGCGGCCCAATTGCTAGATCAGCTATTAGCTCATAAAATCCTTGGCCTAGCACACATAGATTCTGGGCACAGCAGAAATGATTCCAGGGAGTTGCATTTTGTGTTCCTTCTATGTAACATTTGAGTAATAACTGTAGTATATGAATAACTCTGCAAATAAAGAATGGCCATGCTTGCTTGCCTGTTTGTCTGGAGCAGACTGCAGCTGTGCTACTGTGAGCAAACTTCCCTCTCTAAGTTTTTCTTCCGCCTACTTCCCTTGTGGGCTCCCGAGGTGGACGCGGTGCACACAAACCCATGAAGAAAGATGTAAAAATTTTAAAGTATTAATGTAAAATGAGAAAGAAAAGGAAAAGAGAGAGAAACATAGAGAAAGCAAAGAACAAAATACAAAATAAAATGATGAATAAATCCAAATATATTAGTAACGAGAATAAATGTTCTTGCCTGTTGCATCTGTGAGTACAGCAAAACTTGTACAATTTTATTTTACAGGTAGCATTATGAAATGCTAACATTCTGCCGGAAGCCAATTTTGTAATTTGACAACTACTTTTTAGAAGGAATCCAAAGCGTAGAAAAAGCCATATTTGCAATGCATTAATTAAGATGCCAAAAGAAACTACTCAATGTTCAACAATATGGGAGAATATTGACATAAATTATGATATGATCATTTTGCTGGATCAATTTGCAATCATTTGATACCTATGGAGATCATAAAACAACATGACAAAAACTTTAATTGAATAATAAAAGTGCTGAGCTTACACCCAAGGCACGTGCAACAAAAGAAAAAATAGATAATTGGGACCTTCTCAAAATTAAACATTTTTGCACCTCACAGGACTTTGTTAGAAGGGTGAAAAGACAGGCAACTCAATGGGAAAAAATATTTGAAAATCACATATCTGATAAGGGTTTAATATCCAGGATATATAAAGAGATGTTACAATTCAACAATAAAAAGACAAAGGACTCAATTAAAAAACGGGCATAAGACTTGAATGGGCATTTCTCCGAAGAAGAAATACAAATGGCAAAAAAACACATGAAGAAATGCTCAACATCACTCATGATTAGGGAAATGCAAATCAGAACTACAATGAGATATCATTTCACACCTATCAGAATGGCCACTATTAAAAAGACAGAACTACAAGTTTTGGAGAGAATGTGGAGAGATAGGAACACTTCTTCACTGTTGGTGGGAATGCCAATGGTACAGCCACTATGGAGGACTGTTTGGCAGTTCCTAAAGAAGTTGAATATGGACTTGCCACGTGACCCTGCAATACCACTACTGGGTATATACCCAGAAGAACTGAGAGCAGTGACACGAACAGACATCTGCACACTGATGTTCATAGCAACATTATTCACCATTGCCAAAAGCTGGAAACAACCCCGGTGTCCATCAACAGAAGAATGGATAAACAAACGGTGGTCTATTCACAAGATGGAATATTATGCAGCTGTAAGAAGAAATGAAGTCATAAAGCAGATGACAACATGGATGAACCTGGAGGGCATTATGTTGAGCGAAGCAAACCAGACACAAAAGGACAAATACTGTATGAATGCATTACTATGAACCAAATATATTGTGTAACATATTGTTTGATTCAAAAAATTAAATGTATGTATCCAGTACATTTAATTGAGAAATGTATATATTTATCCATCTGTGTTTACTTTTTAATTGTTTATATTTTCAATTATTAAATGTACAAAATAAAGTAAAAACAGATTGCTGTATGCACATTATGATTAAAACAATATATAATATATGCATAGAAAGAAACAAGTAATATTTTAAAAGATGGAAGTAATTATGGGTGACTTGGTTGTATTTTTTCCAAAATTTCCACAATGTAATTTAAATACTAGTTTAAATAAAAGAAAGAGGATTTCCAGTTTCAGAAATTTCCTCAGTGTGTTGTACCTGAGAATGTTTCTGAAGATTGGTGTTAAAGAGCTGGATGGTCTTAGCTTTTTAGATTTGCTCAGGTCTACCACAACTCTATTTTTTCCCTTGTTCCTATCATGGAGAAGGTAAAATATACAAAAGCCCTATCTGCTACCTCTCCCAAATCTTCTGGACTAACCTCTTAATACTGCTCTCTTTACTGTTGTGACATTGGATGGACTATTTTACCTCTCCTCCTCTTTTTTAAAAAATTAGATGTGAGTGAGAGATCAGCTAAATGACCTCTGATATATCTTGTTCTGATTATCTGGAAAGCCCTCACTTGTTCTTTTCAATTTAGAAGGGAGAGAAACAGATCGACAGCCTGTATAAATGTCTGGATTATACCACTGCAATATCATTACAAGGTTGACAGAATCATAGTAAGGATGATAGAGTGGGAAGGCATTTAAGAAATGGTATAGTCCACAGTCCTCTTAAGAAAACTAAATTCTAGGGAGCAATACTCAAATTTTACCTAGAAAGGTAGTGATAAAACAGAGAATGGAAATCAAGATTCTGGGACCCTCTGTCCAATGAATGAAATAATATCTATAAAGTGATTAGCAGAGTGGCTGGATCATAGCCAATTATTTTCTGCGATAATATACATAATATTTTTTCTCCTATGCATTACTATAAGAAATATCTATTAAATGTTTTCAAGCATCTTTTATAAGAGATTTTTTAAAATTTTAAGGATGGAGATAGTAACATTGCTCATCTACAGATAATTTCATAGTTTCTAAATATTTTATTCAAAAGACATTTATCAATTTCCCACCATATATGAATTCTCTGCTATGTACTCTAAGGCTATAGAGCTGAAAGAAAATATGGACTTAGTTCTCACAGGGTTAATAATAACGGATTATATTCATTGCATAGTTACTGCCTGAGAGGTGGTCTTCTGAATAGTTTACATGCATTATACAGCGTTCAATCAATTCTCACCACGATTCTGTGAATTCCATTTTATTAGTGCCACTTTTTCAAGTGAGAAAATAAAGATTTAGGGAGGCTAGGCAGTCACACAGCTAGTTAGTGGATAACTTGGGATTCAATGAATTCCAGGCTAGAAATATTAAATGCCATACTCTAATGCTGTTCTAAGTCCAGTTAACCATGAGTCATCATTTTTTTAACTTAAAGACACATGAACTAACATAAACTTGTTTTTATCTCATCTCCAGTCAGTACACATATCATAAAAATAGTTGTTTTAGACAGTTACACAGCTGTGTGTGGGAATTATATTAAGAAAGCCAGAGTATTTTTAATATGGAAAGGGAATTTAAAAAAAATGAATAGAGGTATAATAGGAAATAAAAGGAGAGAAGAAAAAGAAAGAACAGGAAAATGAATGAATAGATGGGGAGACAGAATCAAAAGGTTTTAAATTTGGGTGAACACAAGATAATAACTACGATAACAATAAATCTACTTTGGTCTGCAGTTACACTCCCCCTTATGATTGTTCATTCCTCAATCTGGAGGGATTTGGGATGATGTCTGCTTTGACTGTTTCAGGCTGAGAGGAGACTTAGATATTATGGGGCAGATGGAAGTAATTATTTTGTTTGCAGTTGTAGATACTCCTTGTTGATTGGGATGGGACTTGTCCATCATCATCGTTTTGTTGGTTGTCCAGGGCAAGCCCAAAGACTGGAGAGTACAAATTGACTGTTACTCTTCTCAGGTTCAGGGTTCAACCAGCATTTGAACAATCTGAAGATATAAGTCTCTAAGAAATATACTTAACAGGTACATTGAAAATTATAGGTTCATATAAAAAGAGTAGAAGAATCATAATTAGGGAAATTATAAATGAATATAACTATGTTATATTGGGGAAATAAATTATCATATATTCCCAAATAGGGCCCGTTGAAGGAATGTTGATTTCATGAGGCAGTCTGTCTTGCCTCTGGTGTCCTGATGTCCCTAGAGCCCTTGAGAGCACTCTTGTTTGAGGCTTTATTTACTTGTGGTACTTAGTAATATTGATATAAAGATAGTGGTTGCCAGGGGTTCAGACGGGAGGGGGAGGGATGAATGGGTGGAACACAGAACATATTTGGGATGGTGAGATTCTTCTGTATGATACTCTAATGACCAACACATGGCATTATACATTTGTCAAGACCTATGGAACTGTACAGCACAAAGTATAAACAATAATGTAAGCTATAGACTTTGGTTAGCAGCAATGCTTCAATATTGGTTCATCAACTGTAACAAATGTACCACACTAAGATGTCAAAAAATAGGGGAAATTGTGTGTAGGTGTGTGTAGGGTTTATATGGGAATTCCCTATACTTTTGGTGTAATTTTTCTGTAAATGTAAATTCTAAAACTTCTCTAAAAATAAAGTAAAAAAAAAAAAAAAAAGATTTGATTTCTTGTAATCCAGGGCACTGTAAACCACTCCCCAATAGATGGTGCTAGAGTATAAATTCCAACACAGAAAAGTCTTTCCTCATTTGCAAAAACAAAACCATAACCCATCAGATATTAAGAATTGAATGACTGGTTATATGTTGATGACAGCTTTAAAATAAATTTTATGTGCCCCTACAGTATGAAAAAGAAGACTGAAATGTGGTGAAGAAGTTGTATATTGCCAACATGCTTTGAAATACTTTATTCAAGAGTTTTAGTGACCCCTAGTTCCACATGGTAATTTAAGTGTAAAAGATTTACAGATGCTCAGTTTCCCAACCTTTTTCTGAGATCAAAATAGAAAATTAGAACACTGTAATTCCAATATAACTTGACTATAGCTAAGAATACACTGACAGAAAAAAACTTTTGTCAACCAAATAATACTGTGCTTTATATACACAAGAAAACTAAACACCCGACAAGAGCCATTCCATTCCCAACCCTACCAATTCAGTTAATCGCCACCAGACAGGATAGAATTTTCACACCTATCACTTACCTACAACTTATAAAGAGTTGCAAACTAGCTCAAAAACAATAAACAGGGCTAGAATCTGATAACCTAGAAAGGTATTTTGGTGGCTTGGAGCTATGTACGCCCGAAAAATATGTTCTTAAACTTAATCCATCCTTATGCGTGTGAGTCCATTGTAAATAGGACCTTTTGATAAAGTTACTTCAGTTAAGGTGTGGCCCAACTTACTCAGGATGGGTATTAATCCTATTACTGAAGGTTTTATAGGGAAAGCACTAAAGAGAGAGAGAAACCAATGGAGGGAGAAGCCAGAAGCCAGAAGCCAGTTTAACTGAAAGAGAAGTCAGGAGAGGCTGCCATGTGCATTGCCATGTGACAGAAAAGTCAAGGACCAAGGATAGTGGCAGCTAGCCCCAGAAGACCACAGTCTTCTGGGAGAAAGCACCACCTTATGATGGCTTGATCTGGGGCTTTGAGCCTCAGAACTGTGAGCCAATAGATTCCCATTGTTTAAGCCAACCCATTGCATGGTATTTGCTTTGGCAATGAGGAAACTAAAACCAGTATGCCATAGACAATGCATTGTTTTCCAATGAAACACAATTTTTTTTTCCTACACTTATTTTTAGAAGGCCATTAAAGACCTCCACACTGCAAAATTCAATGTTGTTTTTCAGTAATCATCTTGCTCCAAAAATTAACAGCTTTTGACATAATTAATGACTACTTTTTTGAAAAAAAGAAAAACTCCCTTGCTATCTCCTTTGCTGGTTCATCTTATTTTCAGAGCCTCTTCTCTACCTCTAACTCATTGCCTAGATTACTTCTAAGAGAGGAATTTGAGGCAGCATTGAAAAGTGTAGGAAGGGGAGGAGGAAGGGAAGGACAGAACAGCCAAGCATGTCACCTTATTAAAAAGAAAAACAGGAAGCCTGTTTCCATACACTCCCACAAGCATCCTGTATGACCAGCGTGACCAGAACCTGCAGAGCTCCTGAACAACAACCAGCAACCACAGGACAACTGACACTAAACCCTGAAGAACCAGCCAGCCAATGGAGAACCCTGGCTTTGTCTTGAAACTACAAGCCCATTCCAGCCTCTTCAGCCAGTTAATATTCCCTGAAAGACCCAGGAAAGGTGGGGAGGCTATCCCTTTGAGCACACCTGCACTCCTGACACGAGTGTGTACTTTCACTTGGCTCTGTAATAAAACCTTTCCTTCATTCTCCTGGACTGGTCCATTAATTCTTTTTCAAGACTTAGTCTAAGAAGCTTCTAGTCTTCAATTGTGGTAGAGGTCTCTTATAAAGACCTCACACCAAGCTTACTACCATCCATGGTCAGTTTGGCAACCATGAAGGGACCTGAGAGTAAATAAAATTTCTCTTCCCTTTCTCCTACTCCTTCTCTTCCACTCCCTTTTTCCTTCCTCTTATTATCACTTTCTTCACGGCTGCAGGGAATAACCTCCACTTATCCGGGTGGTTATGGTTTCCCTCCTTGGAGGGTGGTGGGGAATCTACTCCCATACCTTGCAGGTTCATGAGCCACCCAGACAGCACTGACATTGTCCCTGGGGCCTGACCGGGTTCACAGACCCAGGTTGTGCAGGGGCCCAATATAGCCAAACTGTCTCTCCTTTTCACACATCCTGACTCATGCTTGTTCTTCTAGAAATGAATGCTTAGAGACCTCATTCGGGGAAGGGTCTGGGAATGTTTTAAGGTGGGTAACTGGACCTTCATTTTGGTTGGAAGGCCCTCCCCTCCCAACCACTGCTGTTTGTGTAGCCACCCTCAGGCAAGACAGATGGGATTTTGGGTTATCCCATACCTAAACCATACTTGGGGTCTTTTCCCCCTCTCCAGTGCCTCTTGAGACATACCTCCATTGTTTTTACCTGTACATAGTCCCAGAATACACTCAAATGTACTTCAAGGTTAAAACTACCCATGAGACCATGGCCAAACTGGACAAAATGCATCCATTAAGTCTCCAGGAGATGGTCCTCTTGAGGGTACTCTGGGTTTTGCTGCTAGCAACAGCCCAGGAGTCCTGGAGGCAGTGATTGCAGTCTGAAGCACCCTCTAGATCCCACTCCAAGCCCTCAGGAAGTGGCTGGCTATACTCAGGCAGGAATTAGCCCCAGGGACACCTGGGTGCTGAACTTCCAGTTAACAGCTCAGGACAGCAAAGCCAAGCCTGGCACGGGAAGGACAGGACAAAGGCTATAACCTCTCCTGCCTCTCTATTACCCTTCTTGCAGTAGACTGTTGACCCAGAATAGCCTACATGGATAATCAACCCTTGATTCCCCCCAACTTGCCCCTGGGATGCCTCCTATGGAGCTGAGGAAAATTCAAGTTAGACGGCCTGAAGAGGAAGAAATTAATCTCCTTCTGCAACACCATCTGGCCACAGTATAAGCTTAAGAGTGGTGATCAGTGGCTAGAAAATGGAACCATAATCTCTAACACTGTACTACAGCTTGCTCTCTTCTTTAAAAGACAGGGTAAGTGGGTTGAGATTCCCACATGCTGTGCGAGTGTGGCTCAGACCCAAACCCCAGTCCCAACTGAAGATCTCTTAGATAACTCCCTCCTTAGCTACCCACCCATTGCCCCAGTAGCACCCCAACAAGGAGATGCAGGGGAGCAAGCTGCCACCCCCTCCTTACCAACACTCAGAGTATCCGGCTCCCCCTGCCACTGGGGCTAGCCCAGCCAGATCACCCGTAGTGACACAACTTATCACCCACCATCCAATAAGCTCTTTTCTCTTGAGGGAAGTAGCAAATGGGGATGCAAGAAAAATATGGGTCCATGTGCCCATTTTCCATGGCCTACTTTGTCCACTGTAAGCAAAAACTGGGAGGATTTTCAGAAGACCCCACCAAGTTCACGGAGGAATTTCAGTCTTTGTCTCACTCCTTTGAGCCCACTTGGGGAGATGTCCATATTATACTTTCTACATGTTGCACACTGGAGGAAAAACATCATTATCTGGACCAAGGCCCAGGCAGATGCGATGCAATGGCAGCTGGGTGCCCCAACCAATATCAGGTGGGGCAATGGCCATCCCAATCCAAGATCCAGACTGGAACTACCAGTGAGGCAGGCAGATCTTAGACACAGGGATCACATGCTAGCCTGTATAGTGGCTGGGATGAGGAAGTACAAGAAGAAATCAGTTAACTACAACAAAATTAGGGACATCACCCAGGAGGAGGAAGAAAACCCTACCCTATTTCAAGGCGGGTAGGTAGAAGCAATCAAGAAATACACTAACATAGATCCTGACTCCAGGGAGGGATATATACTTCAAGGGAATCACTTCATCAGTCAATCTGCCCCAGATATAAGGAGAAAGCTCAAAAGCTCTCTCTTGGTCCCCAAAACCCCATTAACCAGTTACTCGACACCGCTTTTAGTGTATTCAACAACTGGGATAAAGTGGAGGAGGAAAAAGCTAAACGGAGTAGGCAACAGGACCAGAAGCAGACTCAGCTTATCGCAGTCACCTTAAACGGCGCCCTGTAACCTCAGGATCACCCTAAAACAGTCCCCAGAGTTACAGAACAGCAGGCAGGAAGCAAAGGCTGCTTCACACCTGATCTCAAGTGGATTCACAAGTCTGGGATCAGGGCATTCCCAGATAGGCAAGACAGGCCTCCCCTGTCAGAATCTCCCTAAGGGAAAATGTCCTGTACCCAAATAAGTGACAAATACCCCATTAGACCAGAAGCAAGAAAGGGAGCCCAACCATTAATAGATAAATACTTAAAAGAGTTTACTGGTCCCATGTCAATCCCCTTGCAATACTCCCATCTTCTAGGTGAAGAAGCCAGGATGGAAGCTATCTATTGGTCTAGGACCTCAGAGCAATAAATGAAGTCATAGTCCCAATCCACCCAATTGTCCCTAACCCATATACCCTCTTGACTCAAATACCAGGAAATATTTCCTGGTTTACTATATTGGATCTAAAGGATGCCTTTTTCTGCATCCCAATTCACCCAAACTCACAATACTTGTTTGCTTTCACATGGGCTGGCCTCAGAGGCAACATGCTATAACAATATATGTGGACTGTGCTACTCCAGGGATTTTGTGACAGCCCCCATATCTTTGGGACTATCCTGGTGAAGGCACTGAGGGAGCTCTCTCTAGAAAATGGAGTCCTGCTTCAATATGTAGATGATATTTTAATCTGCAGTCCCTTAGCTGAGGTCTTAGACTATAACACTGTCCAAGTCCTCAATTCCTTGGGGAATCAGGGGTACAAGGTGTCCCCTGCAAAGACTCAGGTATCCCGACAGTCAATTACCTGGGATATACTCTCTCCTCCAGGAAGACAGAACTGTCACTCAATAGGAAGAAGGCAATAAGTGACCTTAATTCCCCCAGCCCTGGAAACAGTTGAGGACCTTCTGGGAATGGCTGGGTCTGTAGAATCTGGATCCTGGGGTATGGTGTAATGGCAAAACCCCTATACCAGGCTCTGAAAGGACAGGATTCCAACCCATTAGAGTGGGGAGAGAAAAAGCAGACAGCATTCCAAGCAATTAAAGGAGCCCTCACCACAGCCCCAGCCTTAGCCCTACTAGAACTGAAAAAGCCTTTCACTCTGTATGTCTCAGAAAGGCAGGGTATTGCCATGGGGGTATTAACTCAGATGCTGGGAGATATCCTGAGGCCCAGAGTCTATTTTTCAAAACAATTAGATTCTGTAGCCACAGGGTGGCCTCCATGCCTAAGGATAGTGGCTGCAACTGCCCTTTTGGTGGATGAGACTGTAGCGTGAAACTTGAGACAACCCCTTAAAGTTAGAACCCCCTACCAGGCACAGAGCTTACTGGAGACCAAAGGACACCAATGACTGATAAATGGACAGCTAGCCAAATATCAAGCCCTCCTTATAGACACCCCAGGGGTGACAGCTTTAATCTGCAGCAACCTAAACCCAGCCACCCTTCTCCCAGTAGATACGCAGGCAACCCCCTCCATTCATGCCAGGAAACAATCTATCAGATCTATTCTAGAAGGATTGACTTTAAGGAGAGGCATTTAGAAAATCTCAATGAAGAATGGTACACTGATGGGAGCAGCTACATGTACAATGGGTCTGGAAGGCAGGAAAGGCTATAATAAGTCTCCACCATGTGGTGGAAGTGAAATCTCTGCCTTGTGGAACATCCTCTCAAAAAGCAGAGCTGCGTTACACCTAGGGAAAGGATAATGGATTCACCTCTTCACAGATTCCAAATATGCCTTTCTAATCCTGCATGCCCATGCAGCAATATGGAAAGAAAGGGGGGTTAGTCACAGCAAAGTTCTCCCCAGTCAAACACCACCAAGAGATCCTACAGCTCTTAGAGGCTGTCCTGGAGCACCGAGAAGTAGCAGTCATCCAATGTAAAGGACATTAATGTGGAGACACAGATGTTGCCCGAGGGGAAAGCCTAGCAGATCAGGCAGCCATACGGGCAGCCATGACCCCCATTATTGAAATGGAATTACTACCTCACCCCAGGATATTACCTAACAACCCCACATATACCCAAGAAGAAGAATTTAGGGCAGAACAGATGGAATATAACAAAACACCCCAAGGGTGGTATATAAATCAGGAAAACCTATTGTACCTTCCTGCCAGTATACAGTGAAAGTCATATGAGCCTTACATGACTCCACCCATTTGGGAAGAAGTACCATGACCACAAGGGTAAGACACATCTTTGAAGGCAGGGGTCTTGCTCAGATCATCAAAAAAGGTAACCCAATCCTGCCCCATGTGTCTTGTTAACCAGGAGGGGGCAACCCCACAGGCCATGCCTCATTGAGCCAGTTCAGAGGAGGGGAAGCTATCCTACTGAGGACTGGAAGATTGATTTTACCCAGGTGCCGCCATGTCAGGGCATAGATATTTGCTGGTCCTTGTATATACATTTACCGGGTGGATTGAAGCCTATCCAGCTCTATGGAAAAAGCCCAAGAGGTAATAAAAGCTCTACTGAAAGAGATAATCCCTCAGTTTGGGCTCTGTAAGATCCTACAAAGTGACAATGGTCCAGCCTTCACAACAAAAATAACCCAGGAAGTATCTAGAGCTCTAGGCATAAATTACCAACTCCACACAGCATGGAGACCCCAGTCCTCTGGGAAAATAGAAAGGCCAATCACCAAATCAAAACTTCTCAGAACTCAAATAGCCCCGAAGGGGGCGTTACAACTCAGCTCATATGAAATGACCTATGGGAGACCTTTCCTTACCTCCAACCTCTGGATGAATGAGGAAACTTAAGGACTGGTAAAATACACTATAAATTTAGGCCAGGTATAAGAAGCATTATTAGATTATGTAAATAAGAAACTTCCTATACCAAATAAAGATTCTCCCCTACCAAAGATCTCCCCTGGAAATAAAGTTATGATAAAGACATGGAGAAAAAAATCCCCGCATGAACAGTTGCAACCCAAATGGAAAAGTTCCAATACCATCCTCCTTACAACCCCTTCAGCAGTCTAACTGGAGGGGATCCCAAGTTGGGTACACCTAACTCATAAAACCTATTCTCCCAGAATCCTTACAGGAGAAAGAGCCTGAGGGTGATTGCCAGCACTCCTGTGAGCCAACAGAAGATCTCAAACTCCACTTCAGCAGAACACCTGCACCAGCCAAATAAGTGACTTTGACCTTTTCCTTGTTCTCAAGACGCCAGACGTGAGATAAGTATACTCAAAACTCTTTTGTTTTGCTTTCACTGAATAATCTTGCTAATGTCTAACCTACCCCCAAATAACCAAGAACCACAACCTGAATATTTAACTTGGCATCCTTGTTTGCCCTGCTACATTCTCTTTGCTGCAATTAGCATTACTGTCTTTATCTGGATTATAGTAAACTTTGTCTTGCCATACATATTCCACTTATTACCATTGTCTAGCTAAAGTCTCTGCTCATAAAGTATGATTCTCTCTTGTTTTACTTTTATCTTCTCCTTTGCTAGTTGCTATTGGGAAAGGAACACTATATATAGTCATTCAGCCATCATAGTGAGAGGGGAAAACCTAAATAACTGTTGGATATGCCCATACTAATTCTCACTTCAATGAGAACTCCCCTATTGGCAACATATTGACAAACACATCCACGTGGGTGGAAGAGATGGTTGCAATGCATGTGTTCTTTCACCAGCCGCTAATGGTTAAAGACAATTCAGCCCGTGGTATACCCTGTTTCTTCCTGAAGACGTCTTCCTCTCTCAATACGAATGAGATAACTGCTAAAATCTTGTTTGCTATCATTGCTACTAGTGACACAAAAACAACCAGTCACATTACTGATAAACTAGAGCTTGATTCCTTCTCTGCCCAGAACCAAACCTTTGTTGACAGCCTCACAAAGAAACTCCCCCATCTCTTAAAAAGTACCCTCCTGAGTTACATTTCTAACTGGACGACATGTAATTCCTCCCAATCTTCTTTCAACTTATCTGCACTCAACTCTCCGAAGGTCACCGGTATCTGCCTCCCTCCTGGTTATGTTTTTCTCTGTAACTCCTCTTGGGGACTTGCCTCCTTTGCCTGCATAGACAACTTGCACTTCACGGGACATTGTACTCTGAGCACCCTAATCCCAAGTAACTTCAGTGTTGTTGTATCTAAAACATCTGAAACCATGCCAAAAACAAGGTGTTGCCAGAAAAGGGCAGTGGGCCTGGTGCTAGCTGATAGGGGCAGCAGTAGGAGTGCTAGCTCCCCAGGAAGGTTTTCCATATCATGAGGTTACAATCAGAAACCTTTCTAGAGAATTGGGAGACCTAACCCAGTTCACAGGAGAGGCTTTAAGCAAATTGTCCACCTCCTTCAATTCCTTGGCCAATGTTGCCTTAGATAACTGCCTGGCTATAGACTATCTTTTGGCTGAACAAGGTAGGGTCTGTGCCATTAGCAATAAGACATGCTGCACTTTTGTCAGTGAAACTGGACAAATTGAAGAAGGCATAAAAAAGATCTATAATCAGGCAAAGTAGCTCTTTAGGGAAGGGTCATCTTTCTACTGAATTCACCTGGGAGTCCATAAGGTCCATCCTTCCTCCCCTTACCTGGTTCCTCCCCCTCCTTGGGCCATTAGTTCTGATCACACTGCTCTTAATCCTTGGGCCCTGCTTATTCAATATACTAATTAAATGCATATCTTCCAAACTTCAACAACTTCACATTAAAATGATGATCATGCAAGGCTTTTCTCAAATCCCAAACACAGATCTTCCAACCAATCCTCTCCTAGAAGCTTTAGACTTAGTAGACAGAGAATTCCGTTTCCATGCAGTCCAGAGACAGCATGAAGTAAATACAGAAGATGGACCATCATCCTTTGACATCCCTTAAGAATAAGGGGTGGAATTCTCTGAGGGAAGAAGTTGAGACAGGAAACTGAGGCAGGCATAGATAAGTATAGGAAGGGGACGACAGACAGCCAAGCATGTCACCATAACAGAAAAACAGGAAGCCCATTCCCATACACTCCCACAAGCATCCTGCATGATCAGCATGATCAGCACCTGCAGAGCTCCCGAACAACAAACAGTAACCAAAGGACATCTGACACTACACCCTGAAGAAACAGCCAGCCAATGGAGAACCCTGGCTTTGTCCTGAAACCACCAATTAGCACCTACTCCACCCTCTTCAGCTAGCCAATATAACCGAAAAGCCCCAGGGAAAGCGGGAGTGGCTCTCCCTTTGGGCATACCTGCACTCCTGTCATGAGTGTGTACTTTAACTTAGCTCTGTAATAAAACCTTTCCTTCACTCTCCTGGACTGATCCGTGAATTCTTTCTTGCAACATAGTTAAGAAGCCTCTAGCCTTCACCTGTGGTAGAGGTCTCTTATAAAGACCTTGCATGGAGCTTACCACCAACCACCATCACTTCCAGTCCCAAGAGCTTCAATCACAACTATTCGCTTAAATTTCCTAAGATTATATCTTCAGTGTCAACTGCTCTTGGACACTCCTGACTCATACAATTTTTTACTAAACACCTGTTGTCTAGGTGTCATCTTAAATCTGTTATTGAAAACAAACTTTATTTTCTTTCAATTTTCCTTTCTACACACACACACACACACACATACACACACACACCTGTGCTGGATATCTTCTATTTGTCTCCGCAGGCTTATCTTCTACCCTTCTGCACCCTGACCCATGACATCAAAGGCTGACTTGCATTAACTAAATCAAAGTTCTCCATTGTCCTTTGTCTTGCAGTTGTTTCAACAAGAGGGAGCATTGACTGAAGATTGGAGGGAGGCCAGAGAGTAAGGTCAAGGTATTCATCCTTATGGGCTGGAGTCAACTTCAGGGCTGCTGGGTCACAACTCCACCTAATATACTTTTCATTCAGGGCCTTCACCTTCCAAATTTGTGTAACCACTTCTTCCCTTCATTCCAGAGGGCATTGAACTATCCCTTGGGTTCCTTCATTAAACTTACCTCTAATTATCTTAATTTAACGTGCATCTGTTTTTTGACAGGATGCTGACTGATACAAGTCCTCTGCCCCTGCATGTGTTGCATCCAATTCAAATTCTCTTCAACTATTTTCAAAAACATATCCAGGATTTGACCACTTCAAACTTAGACTTCCCTAGTCCAAGGACTGTCATCTCTCTTCTGTGTTATTGTAATAACCACTTAACTGATTTCCTGGCTTCACACTCACCTTTCTACAGTCTATTCTCATACGCAAACAGAACAATCTTTTAAACAAATATCATATCTCTCATTTCTCAAAAGTATCCAATAGCTTCTTAACTCATGAGAGAGAATTCTAAAATTCCTATTATGCTTTATTGTAATTATATAATCTAGCCTCCCACCACCCTTCCTCTACTTCTTCATTCTGTTCCATTCCTTTTGACCTTCTTGCTACTCTTTGAATGCACTAAGCATGTTCTTATCTCAGGGTCTCTGCATTTGTTTGGAATATGCTTTCCTTAGATAACCATCTGATTGTTCCTTTACAACAAATTCCTATATTTTCCCTTATCAGAAGGGACTTTTCTACCATATGAAAGGGTATTTTCACTGATCTTCACTATCACTCTCTCCTCCTTATTCGGCTTTATATTATTTCATAGTATTTAGCACTACCTGACATAGTTTATATATGTGTTATGTATTCATATTTGTTTATAGGTTTATTTGCTATCTTTTACCCGTTAGATTCTAAGTTCCATGAAAGCAAGAACTTTGTCTATTTTTTCCATTGATGTTTCAGCTGTGTCTATAAAATTGCCTGGATCATAGTCACACCCAATTAAACAGTATGGAGTGAAATGGAGAATGAACAAATGGATAACAAAATGAGACAGAAATTATCTATTTGCCGACATGAATGACTAAATAGTTAGTCCCAATCCTATTTGCCTCCCAACCATTTTTCATCTTGAAGAAAGGTGTCCTCTAAATATAATCAAATATTTGAAAGATGTTGATTGGTCTCAATGTGACTTTAAAGCTGAAACATACACAAAATCAGATTTTGCAATGATTTGCCAGGAAAGCAAGTATAAGGAAACAAGTCAGCTGGACAAACAAAGATGGATACAAAAGAAACTTCAGAACATAATAGTGAGTTCAAGCTATATTTTCTTTGGGTAAGAAGGCACAATTGTGCTATTGATCTTATAATTAGAGTTTACTTTTTAGTTCTTATAAATTACCTTGAAGAAAATAGTGACTGTCTCATGAATTTCTGAAGTATCCATTGGAAAGGAAATATTAATATTCTATAGGCAAGAGAAGGGAAATGTGCTTGATTGTTTTTTGGCATAATTGCTTTGTTTTACTTTTACAGTTAGTTTGTATTTGGAAATCCCATATTTTTATTGCTTAAATATATCTTAAAAACTACCTCTTCAATGAAGTCATCCCAGATTTATCCTATGCACTTTTAATAACATTTCAGCAACTCTCATATCCAATTCTACTACATTAAACTATTATTTTCAATTTTATTCTATTGTCTTAGTTTGTCAAAGGCTGCCAAATTACCAGAAATGGGTTGGCTTTTATGATGGAGCTATATTAAGGTAAAAACCTACAGTTCCAAGTCTATGAAAATGTCTACACCAAGGCATCATCAGAGATGCTGTTTCACCAAAGGCTGGCTGCTGGCAGGTCTCAGAGTCCTGCCACATGATGAAGCAAGATGGCAGGTCTGACGGTCTCTACTTTCTCCTTGTGCTCAGCTGTGGGCAATCAGGTATCTCTCCCTGGGCCTAGTCTACTTGGGCCTCTCTCAGGGCTTCCCTTTCTGCAGCTGTAAGTGAACCTGGTGTCCTCTCTTTCACATGACAGGGTCAAAAATGGCAAAGTTCCCTTTCTCTGTCTCTCTCTTTTCTCTCTGTGTGTTCTCAGTTTACAGAAGACCCAGGAAAAGGACAGAGACCCAACCTGGGTTATGCTTCACTGATGTAGTCTAATCAAAAGTAACTTTATCAGAATCATCTGTAAGAATCACATTCAAACTTCCATACTAGATTTATTTGATACACAAAGAAAAATAAGACCTACTTAAGCTAGCTTAAATCAAAAGAAACTAGGGAGATTTATTGGTTTTAGTAATTCAAATGGACCGATGGTTTGTTCCAGGAGTAGTTGAAATGGTCCTATGGCTTGTTTCAGCAGTTAAAATAATATCTCCAGGAACTGCTATGTCTGTACCCACAGATTCCATTTTCCTTTGTGTTGTGTTGATTCTCAGGTTCCTTGTGAAAAGATGTTTGCCAAAACCTTTACTGCAAAAGAAAAGAGGAATTATTTTTTCCCAATAACTCCCCTAAAAGCCCTAGGAGTCATGGATTGGGTACTTGCACCACATGCCAACTCCTGAACCACTCACTGGGCCAGGGGGAGTCAGCACTATGATAAAAGCCCTGGTTCATACACTCTACCCCTGTAGCTGAGTGGTAAATGCACAAAAAACCAAAGGGACTGAGGTCTACAAAGAATAATTCCCCTGGGAAATAGAGGTGCTATTATTAGGGAAGTGAGAAGTGCTTTCAGATAGCCAAAACAACAAATGAACTAAATTAGGATTTTTGGGGAAGCCCAGAAACCTGCATTTTGAAGAGTCTCTATGGATGATTCTTCTGCACATTATGAGTAATGAATTATTTGTAAAGGTAAAGTTAAAGACCCATTCTCAGCAGTAGCAGAACATCAAAAGAAACGATGAAAATCTGAAGCCATTTCCATTAAGATAAGAAAGCATGAATGTCTGCTATTACTATCAAATTCAACTTTGTTATGGAAGTCCTTAAGAGTATAATGTGAAAAAAGAGAGAAATTATTGGCATATATGAATGTGTGTGTATATATATATATATATCTGTGTGTATACATATATGTGAAAATTCATCTCTAAAATAGCTAACATAGTCAAAAATTTCAAAATCAAAAAGAAAATTTTAAAAGGCGGCTAGATGGGAGATTAAAAAAATTAACAGCTTTTTCTCTGTCTTAGCAATAACAATTTTGAGACTTGTATTAGTTAGCCAAAGGGGTGCTAATGCAAAGTACCAGAAATCTGTTGGCTTTTATAAAGGGTATTTGAGGTAGAAGCTTACAGTCACAAGGCCATAAAGAGTAAGTTACTTCTCTCACCAAAGTCTGTTGCCACGTGTTGGAGCAAGATGGTTGCCTTTCTCTGCGAGGGTTCAGCCTTCCTCTTCCTCTTAAGGCTCCATGGTCCCAGCTTCTTCCAATCTCAGCTATAGGCTGGCATAAGCCTTGACTCTCTTCCCAGGACTCATCTCTTTCTGGTCTCAGCTGCTCTGTTTTCGCCACAAGTCCATCTGTAAACTATCAGGCAAATGGCTTGGCTCTGTCCTGGGGGCTCCAGTGTCAAAAACTAAGCTCTTTCCTCTGCCATGTCATTTTCTGTGTGTGTCCTCCCACCAAGTGGGCAGGGACTCAACGTCCTACTGAAATGGCTGAAAGCCCTAAGCTAAATTTAATCAAGTAAAAGTGAAACTTCTGAATTTAATGCAATCAAATGGTATCATGCCTAGAGGAACAGAGCAGTTTACAAACATAATCAATATTTCTTTTTGGAATTCATCAATATCAAACTGCCACAACACTAAATGAAAAAGTATACCTACTGATAATAGGGATGAAACAATAAAATTCTTAGACTTCAATATAACAAGAATAATATAAGACATGCAAACTAAACTGTGAAATAAAAATGAAGAACATATAACAAAATAGTAAGAGCTAGTCAGCACTCCCAAAAATAGTTTAAAATTGTTATGCGACTCAAATTATAATCTCAGTGGGCTTTTCTATGGAATCATATATATGATTCTAGAATGTATAAGTAAAAATAAATCTCTAAATATAGCCAAGAAATTTATGAATACTTAATAATAACAATTAAGAGGGGAAAAGAGGAAACTTCCAGATAATAAGATAACCATATAGTCACTGTAATAAAAAGTGTATAATGCATAATATTAAAGTTCTTGAACTTTATAACTGTACTTAAGGTGGCTAAATACATGAATATCCTTGTTTAGGAAATATACATTCAAGTATTATGCATTCAAGGTGCATGATGTATACAACCAAATCTCAAATCTAATGTTTAGAAATAGAGATAGATAGATGATAGACAGACAGATAGGTAGATAGATAGATAGATAGATAGATAGATAGATAGATAGATAGATAAATGGATGGATGGATGGATGGATGGATGGATGGATGGATGATAGAATGAAATGGCAAAGGTGGCAAAATGTTAAAATTGTTGGATCTGGGTATCTGATTGGAGAGAATGTTGGAATACTCTCTATGAGCTCTGTAATACTTTTATAACTGTCCTATAAGTTTGAAGTTCTTTCAAAATAAAAACTAAAGCTTTTAAGAAAAAAGAGTCTATGACATTGGCACAGGAATATATAAATATATTAGTTGTACACAGTCAAACATCTGCAAAAAGATCCAGTATATATGGGGTTTGACATAACTTTGTGAGAAACAGTAGCTAAATTGATATATGGTGCTAATATGATTGATTATCCATCTAGAAGGAAACAAAATTGGATTCTTACTTATTTCTAATTTTAAGGAAAATAGTGGAAGAAAATTTAGAGGACTATTTTATAAGTTTGGTTTGGGGAAGCTCTTCCTAAGGATAGCAGAAACCATAAAGGACAAGCTAGATATATTTTATTTTTCAATTACAGAGTTTTGCATGACAAAAGATATGTTAATCAAAATGAAAAGGCAAATTCAAAGTTATATCTATAAATTCAGTGTGGAAATGGTTCTATTTTTGTTAGAGACTAGTTACTGAAGAATCGCTACATGCAAAGTCAAGTAGTGGGATCCATAGTATCATCTAACTGTATACAAAACAGAAATTTCAAACTTTTTCAAACTTTTGTAAGAATTTCAAAGTTAACACTTAAGCTTTTATTACCTGGAAGTTTCTATCTAATGAAATGATATTTATAGAAAAATTTGATTAATTGGTCCGATTTTTTATTCTTTATTTAAAAATAAGTAACTAATAAGCAGAACAGCATTAGTTAAAAAATGTATAAAAGTGAAATATGGCAAAGGAAACACAAAGATAATGAAAAATAATAAGATCTCAAAACATGCTGTCCTGGAATTTCTTTTTATTTTTTGTCAGAAAGCCAAAATTCTGGAAAGGTCAACAGATTTGCACTTTTGAACATGAAGGAATTCTAGAAATGTGATTCAATAGAGAGAACACTTTGTTTTTCAGTTCTAACTGTTGCAATGAAAAGTAGAATTCTGAAAAATATCAAAGATGCATACCACAATATAAACATGTAAATAATCACTTCTCCTAGACCACCTCCAAATTATAAACAAAAAAAAATAGAGACATTATAGTAACTAAAATATATTTAAAGGCAGACATTCACATGTAAAATGTTATTAGTAGGGGAAAAGGTAAAAGAGGGAGGTTGTTGGATATATGGGAATCCCCTATATTCTGTACGTGACTTTTCTGTAACCTAAAGATTCTTTGAAGACAAAATGAAAAACATAAGTCAATGGGAGAATAAACAGAAGAAAATATCACTGTTCATACAAGATAATAAATCTTACAATGATTAAAGACATAATATCAGGGAAGCGGGTGTGGCTCAATCGATAGAGCTCCCGTTTACCATATGGGAGGCCCCGGGTTAGCTTCCCGGGGCCTCCTTGTGAGGGCAGGCTGGCCCGCGCGGTGCGGTGGGCTGATGCAGCAAGACCTCACAGCAAAGGGGAGAAAAGCAGACACAGAAAAAACACACAGCAAATGGACACAGCAAACACAAGCAGCAAGCAGGGGATAAATAAATAAATAAATAAATCTTAAAAAAAAAAAA
>JAQZBX010006292.1:0-27409 GCA_029593785.1 Cabassous unicinctus | reverse complement strand
GGGAGGATCATTGGTGCAGGGTGTGAGTGATGGGGTTGCATGGGAGGAGATTCAACTGGGGCGTACCTATAAAGCATATAAATGTGTTCAAGTGTTCATGGGGCATTGTCATGGTGGATGGAGATGCACACCATAATTGAAAGAATATTGAATTCCCATCCTGGGGCACTCTGCCACATTCTCTAATGGGACAGCAAGAATCCCCTGATACAGGGACAGTGACTAGTGAAGGAGGATGGACCATTGATGGACACTTGATATTGATGAATGTACTTACGAGCCTTTACTTTTGAAACTGAAACTTAGCCTTGTATTATAGGGTGCCTAAGAGTTACCTCCTGAGAGGTCCCTTGTTGCTCAAATGTGATCTCTCTCTAAGCCAAACTCAGCATATAAATGCATTACCTTCCCCTCAGTGTGGCACATGACTCCCAGGGATGAACCTCCTGGTACTGAGGGATTACTACCAAGCACCAGCTAGCAATGCAACTGGAAAAAGGCATTGACCAAAAGAGGGGAATGGTAAAGACAAATGAGCTTATACGGCTAAGAGATTTCAAAGTGAGTTGGGTGGTCATTTCAGAAGTTACGCTTATGCATGTCTCAGCAGGATCTCATTGACTGCCAAAGTAATTATTACCTCAAATAGTGGAGACATCCAGACACTATAGGCAGGGCAGACAGCTCAGGAACTTGGTGCCCTGCCAGTAGGCCTTACCTGGTTATTTATGCCCCTCAGTGTGACAGAGTTGGACTCAGTTGTGGTTTCCCTACACATGGCTCTTCTGCCCCTTCTCTTTGAACCTATAGTTAGTACTAGAGTTGATAGATGTATGTCCAAGAGATTTAAATCTTTGGGCTGTCCACGTGCCAGCTGGGCCCTGAATCTCAACAGAGTTGCAAACCTGCTCTCCAGTCCATTGGACTCATCCAGGACAACTAACAAGAAAATGATGATGGACAATGACCACCCCAAGGAATAGAGAGAATCTGCAACCGTCTGCCACATGGTATCTAAGCCCTTCTCAATTAGAGGTGGAGTAGGCATCACCATCCCAGAAACCTCAGGATTGGAGAATGAACAATGGACTAGAGTAGACTTACTGGTATTCTAGTATAGACTTGTTGTGATCCTAGCAATGGAAGAACTCTTACTGATGTATAGGCAGTGGTCACTGGAGGTTCTAAGGGGAGGGAGAGGGAAAAACATGTGTAATATGGGGACATTTTCAGGACTTGGGAATTGTCCTGAATGACATTACAATGACAGCTACAGGCCAATATGTATCTTGTCATAACTTACAAAATTGTGTGGGAGAGAGGGTAAACTACAATATAAACTATAATACATGCTTAGTGGCAATGCTCCAAAATGTGTTCATCAGTTATAACAAATGTACCACACTAATGAAGGATGTTGTTAATGTGGGAAATGTGGGAGGGGTTGAGAGTGGGGCATATGGGAATCCCCTATATTTTTTATGTAACATTTATGTGATCTAAGTATCTTTTTTCAAAAAAAATAAAAAGAATATTTAAAAAAAAATAAAGACAGAAATTGTTCTGACTAATGGGGAAAAGTTTACTCATAGCAACTCTATTCCCAAAAAAGGTTGTAAAAAGGGGGAAAAATCATTCATTTTTATTTTTATTTTTTATTTTTTTATTTTTTTTAAGGTGGGATTTTTCTTTTATTTTTTATTTTTGCAATAATTGTAGATTCATATGCAATTGAAAGAATAGAGAACCTATATACCATTCACCCAGTTTCCCCCATCTATAAACAATATCACAACCATGAAATTGACACTGATCACTTCTTTAACCCAAGTATATGCTCCAGTTGCTACCTTTCCTCTCCACACTCCCTTTTGAGAGTCATTGGCGATCTCTTGTATACCAATCAATACTTTGTGTAAAAGCATTAGCATACTTCCCCAGTGCTGGCCCATCTTCTTCCCAACAAAGCAAAGGCTCTCTTTTCAAATACACAGACAATTTTTCTTAACCTAGGTCCAGTCCATGGGGTGAAGGAATTCTGTGCCTCTACTGGTAGATGCAATCATTGCTTGCAATTCCAGTGCTAACTCCAACTACAGCATAGGTTCAGGAGATCACATTTTCTTGTAGTCTTGTTGCAATTCACAAAGTGATTATAGTTTATTATAGTAAAAGGATAAAAATAAGAAGCCTAAAAAAGAGACACTTAGGGAAAGGTCTTGGAGAGTCTCAAATGCAAGTTTCTGTGTTCTCTCCACGTGGAGTCAGAATGCATCACCCTCCCAGCACAGAGATGTATCTTCTCAACTGTGGAGGCTCACCTGGGTTTCAAGTATCCTGAGTTTATATGGGGTCTCATTACATAGGCATGATTGACACACTCAATGTTCACATGGTTGAACTCAATCTGCAGTCCTCCTCCCCTCCCAGAGGTTGGGGAGTTGGGTTAATTTCAGTTGCATACTTTTTTTCTATGTCTGGAGATAATGAGTGAAGCAAGGATGGATCCTTAGCAGAATAGCCATTCCCTTGAGTGGCATCTGCCCCAGGTACAATCATTTAAACCTTTTTTTTTTTTTTTTGTACACAGGTATTTGTTAATTATTTATTTATCAAGAGAAATTATTCCATAGCTCACATATTCAAGTTACTTAATTCAGGAGCATAGGTCAGTGACAAATATCCAGGGAACTCAATCCAAATAAATTATTTATGTTCCAAAATCACTTTGCACTCTGAAAGATACCAGCCTTCCTCATCTCCTCAAAATCTTTCATGGAATCACAGTTTCTATAGAAATCTGCATATGCCTTTTTTCTTGGTTCAGCCACACCAAACTTATAGAGAGCTGCAAACCCCAGGGACACAACAAATGCTCCAACAATATGAATTTGCAGGTGCTTGGCCAAAAGGCCTCGCACCTGAGGTTTCGCCAAAACACTGGAAGGCATGGTAGTTATTCTCCTTAACATCAACATCCTTCCTTACAGAGAAATGGACCCATTTAAACGTGTTTAAGCTTGGGAAGGGATTCCTGCACAAGGGGGAACATGCTGTCTCAGGAAGCAAAGTGATGCAGGAGTTGTTCACATTCTTGGCTCCAATCATGTCTGCCCAAATGTCCATGTCCCATGCCTCTGGTTCCTTCCCATTTCCCATGGCTCAGGATAAGGAGCTTGGCCAAGCTGAGTAGTAAGTTCTTGCCATCCACCACCAAACCATAAACTCAGATCCTAGGCATGGTCTTCAGCCATACTGGTGCTACTCCTCTGGAGATGAGGGCCCGCTTCCAAGCTGCCATACAGGCTTCCTCGATGTAGACTTGTGTTCTGAGGTGTGTGGTTATGGCTTTCAATATCTTCCTTTCCATGGATGGGCTCACTAACTTCTTCGACCTTCTGGGGTCTCCAGGGCGTCCTCCCGGCAGCCCCCTCATTTTTAAATATGCATTTTTGTTAGGGAAGTCTTAGGTTTACAGAAAAATCATGTAGAAAATATGGAAATCCTAAATACTCTCTATCACATGCATAATTTTTCCTATTATTAACTCTTAGCATTAATGTGGTATCTTTATTACAATTGATGAAATGATATTATTATAATTCTGCTATTAACTATAGTCCATAGTTTACATTTGGGTTCACTGTGTTGAACAGTCCTATGGTTTCCTTTTAAATTTTTATTCTACTAGCAAATATATAAACTAAAATATTACCCTCTTAACCACATTCAAATATTGCTTTACCATCAATGCCATACATTACCAAAATTTTCTATCACCCCAAACATAAATCCTGTACCAATTAAGCTTTAACTCCCCATTCCTTACCTCTCCCTTGTATTGGTAACCATATTCTAGTTTCTGACTCTGGATTTGCTTGTTCTAATTATTTCATATCATTGAGATCACACAATATTTGTCCATTTGTGTCTGGCTTATTTCACTAAACATGATATTTTTTAGGTTCATCCATGTTGTCATTTATATCCAAATTTCATTCTTTTTATGACTGAATAATATTTTATTGTTTGAATATACCACATTTTGTTCATCCACTCATTGGTTGATGGACACCTGGGTTGCTTCCATCTTTAGGCAATTGTTAATAATGCACCTATGAATATTGGAGGAAAAACATCTGTTCAAGTCCCTGCTTTGAATTCTCTATACCTAGAAGTGATATTGCCAGTTCATATTGTGATTTTATATTAATTTTCTGAGGAACTACAAAACTGTTTTCCATGGTGGTTGCACCATTTTACATTCCCACCTGCAATGATCAAGTGTTCCTATTTCTCCACATCCTCTCCAAACATGTTATTTTCCATTTTCTTAATAGTACCATTTCCAGTGAATATGAAATGGTATCTCACTGTGGTTTTGATTTGCAGTTCTCTAATGGCTAGTGATGTTGAACATTTTTTGTGTGCTTTTGACAATTTGTATATCTTCTCTGGAGAAATGTCTATTCAACTCTTTTGCCCATTTTTAAATTTGGTTGTTTGTCTTTTTGTTCTGTTGTAGGATTTCTTTATATCTTCTGGCTATTAAACCCTTATTTGAAATGTGGTTTCCAAATATTTTTTCCCATTCTTTAGGTTGTCTTTTTATTTTCAGGATGGAGTCCTTTGATGCACAAAAGTTTTTAAACTTGATGACACCTCATTTAGACCTATTTGTTCTTTTTTTGCTCATACAAAGTCTAAGAAACCATTGGCTAACACAAGATCTTGAAGATGGTTCCCTATGTATACTTCTAGGAATTTTATTGTGTGAATTATATCTTTAGGACTTTGCCTCATTTTGAGTTCATTTTTATATGTGGTCTGAGGTGGATGTTCCACCTTCATTCTTTTGTATATGGATATCCAATTTTCTTAGAGTTCTTTGTTGAAGAGATTATTCTTTCTCCTTTGATTGGAATTGGCACCCTTTCCAAAAATCATTTGGCCATAGATGTGATGGTTAATTTCTGAACTCTCAATTTGATTGCATTGCTCTATATATGTCTGACCTTGTGTCAGTACCATGCTGTTTTGTATGGTTTTAAAAAAATAAGTTTTAAAATCAGGAAGTATGAGTCTCCAACTTCGTTCTTTTTCAAGATGATTGTTCTTTTGGGGACCCCTACCTTTCCATATAAATTTAATGATTGGCTTTTCCATTTCTTCAAAGAAGGCTGTTGAAATTTTGATTGGAATTGTGTTTAATCTGTTAACTGCTTTGATTAGAATTAACACTTTACCAATATTTAGTCTTCTGATCCATGATCACAGAATACAGAATGTCCAACAATTTATTTAAGTTTTCAATTTCTTTCTTTCAACAAAGTTTTGTAGTTTTCCGTGTACAAGTCCTTTATACTATTGGATAAATTTATTCCTAAATGTCTGATTCTTTTAGTTGCTATCATAAATGAAATCTTTTTCTTGATTTTCTCCTTACTTTTCATTTATAGTGTATAGTGTATGGTGCATGTTGATCTTGTACCCCATCACTTTGCTGAATTCATTTATTAGTTCTAGTAGCTTTCTTGTGGATTTATCAGGATTTTCTATATCATCACATCATGCCATCTGAAAATAATGAAGTTTTACTTCTTCCTTTCCAATGTGGATGACTTTTTTTTTTCTTGTCTAATTGCTCTGCCTAAAACTTCCAGTAAAATATTGAATAATAATGGTGACAGTGGACATCCTTGCCCTGTTCCTGATCTTAGAGAGAAAGATTTCAATCTTTCATTAATAAATATGATGTTAGCTATGGGCTTTTCATGTATGCTGCTTGTCATATTAAGAAAGTCTCCTGTTATTATTTTTAAGTGTTTTTATCAAGAATGGGTGCTGGATTTTGTTAATGCCTCCTTTCCTGCATCAATTGAGATGATCATGGTTGGGTTTTTGTTTGTTTTTTTTTTTCATTTTTTTAAAATGTAGTATATTACATTTATTGCTTTTCTTATGTTGAACCACCTTTGCATACTTGGAATAAATCCCACTTGAACATGGTATACAATTCTTTTAATGTGATGTTGGATTCAGTTTGCTAATATTTTGTTGAGGATTTTTTGCATTTATATACTTAGGGAATATTGTTTTTAATTTTAATTTCTTGTGGTGTCTTTATCTAACTTTTGTATTAAAGTGATGTCGGCTTCATAGAAAGAGGTAGGAAGTGTTACCTCCTCTTCAATTTTTTGGAAGAGACTGAGCAGGATTAGTATTAATTCTTGGAGTTTTTGGTGAAATTCACCTGAGAAGCCATCTAGTCCTGGGCTTTTTATTGGTGGGAAGTTTTTAATTATTAATTCAGTTTCTTTACCAATTATTGGTTTATTGACATCTTCTATTTCTTCTCAAGTCCATGTAGGGAGTTTGTGTGTTTCTAGGTATTTGTCCTTTTCATCTAGGTTATCTAATTTGTTGGCATACATTTGTTCATAGTATCCTTTTATAATCCTTTTTTTCCTCTGGGGTTGGTAATAATGCCCCCCTTTTCATTTCTGATTTTAGTTCATTGCATCCACTATCTTCTTTCTTTGTCAGTCTAGCTAAATGTTTGTCAATTTAATTGATCTATTCAAAGAACCAACTTTTGGTTTTGTTGATTTTCTCTATTGTTTTCTTATTATATTTTTTCATTTATCTCCTCTCTAATCTTTGTTATTTCCTTCATTCTGATCTCTTTGGGTTAGCTTGTTCTTATTTTTCTAGATCCTCCACTTGTGATGTTCGATCTCTCATTTGAACTCTTTTTTCTCTTTTAATGTAAGCCATAAATTTCCTTTTCAGCATCACTGTATTAGTCAGCCAAAGGGGTGCTAATGTGAAATACCAAAAATGGGTTGGTCTTTATAAAGGGTATTTATTTGGGGTAGAAGTCCACAGATACCAGGCCATAAAGCGTTAAGTTTCTTCTCTCACCACAGTCCATTGCCACATGTTAGAGCAAGACAACTGCCGACGTTTGCCAGGGTTCAGGCTTCTGGGGTTCCTCTCTTCCCGGGGCTGCGTTGCTCTCCAGGCTTAGCTCCTGTTTTCTCCACAAGGTCGGCTCTAGACGATCAGGCAAACAGCTTCTTTCTCTTCTCCTGGGGCCTTCTTTCCAACATCAAAACTGCTTCTCAAAAGACTGCTTCTTCTGTCCTTTGCCTTGCTTTTTACATTCGATTCCCCACCCACCAGGGTGTGGGGCTCAACGCCCTACTGACTGACATGGCCCAGTCAACGCCCTAATCATAATTCAATCATTCCCAGAGTAACAGATCAGATTACAGGCATGATCCAATTATATTTTTGGAATTCATAATTACATCAAATTCCCCAATGGTTACAATCACCTTTGCTGCATCCCAAAAATTTCAGTGTAATGTGTTTTTGTTTTAATTCACCAAAAGATATTTCCTAATTTCCCTTATGATTTCTTATTTGACCTATATGCTTAATTTCCAAATATTTGTGAATTTTCCAGTTCTCCTTGTTATTGATTTCTAGTTAATGCCATTGTGGAAGGAGAAGATACATTGTATGATTTCAATATTTTTTAATTTATTGAGACTTGTTTTGTGGTCTAACATATGCTCTATCCTGGAGAATGATCCATGTGAACTAGAGAAGAATGTGTATTCTGTTGCTGTTGTGTGAAGTGTTTTATATACACACGCACACGCGCGCTCTCTTGTTGGTTTATAGTGTCAGTCAAGCCTTATGCTCCTTCAAACCACTGTCTAGTATCCTTTTCTTTCAGTCTTATGAACTCCCTTTAGCACTGCTTATAGGGAAGGTCTAATGGCAACAAATTCCCTCAGCTTTAGTTAATCTGAGAATGTCTTAATCTCTCCCTCTTCCTTTTTGCTTTTTGATCCTTAGCCTGAATCCTTTCAATTGTCTTATATTAAAGTTCACTGATCCTTTCTTCTGTTAGCTCCAATCTGCTTTTGAAATCTTCTAGGGAATCTTTTATTTCAGTTATTGTGGACTTCAACTTCAGTTTTTCTATTTGGTTCCTTTGTAAAATTTCTACTTATTGAGATTCTAACATTCATTCATTGTTTTCCTGATATCATTTAGTTCTTTATCCAGGGTGTCCTTTATCTCCTTGAGCATACTGAGACTCATTTTTTAAAGTGTTTGTCTGGTATGTCCAAAATCTGATCTACTTTGTTGATGGTTTCTAGATTTTTATTTTGTTTCTTTGGATGGATCTTCATTTCAGGTTTTTTTATTTGTATTGTATTATTTTGTTGCACACTGTATAGTTTAATATTTTAAAGAGTTAACGTGGGGATTTAGTACCTCAGCTGTCTGACCCTTAAGTTTGTATCCAGATAGTGTTCTGGCAGAAAAATCCTTGAGTGCCAGAATACAACAAAAACAAACAAGCCAATGCAAAACCCACTTTTCACAGTCTTTGCATATTGTCTCTGCACTGGCTGGCACTCTCCTTCAGAGTTCAGCCATATTATCAAGAACAGCCCAAGTGGGAAGATGGAGGATTAGAGAGCTGGAACGATCACTCCCAGAAAAAAAGGTAGAGGACAGACAGATGGAGAATGTCTGGTGGGATGCTCTGGGGCTCAGGATAGCAGGGGAAGGTGGGACACTGCCAAGAAGAGAGAAGGGCGAAGGAAAAGAAAGCTGGCTGAAAAATCCCATGAGTAGAGCTGCAAAAGCAGCACTGGGTGCTGAATTCCCTGCTTATGGAGCAAATAGCAATGTGCAGACAGCAGCAGCTGTGGACTGCAGTAGCTGCAGACTGAAGGGGTTGCCGAGGTCTTCTTTCCTGAGAAAAAGGAGAGGGAGGGACACAGCCTACGGCAAACTGAGATTTTTGCCAATGAACTTGATCTGCTTCATTGGAGGGTTGATGCACTTACAGGTAATTTGGGGTCACAACATTGCTTGCACTGAGATCCAGCAGAGTGTTAAAGATAATTTTCCTTCTCATACATGCTCCGTACTGCCAAAGGCTGGTTACTGAGGAGGCAAAGGGAGGGAGGGTGTGGTCGACCAAAGGTGGAGAACAGCATCTGAGTAAGTTTGTTTGTGAGGTTTGGCCAGCCCTGAGGACATTGCTCCTGTACTGCCCATCCACCTGAGAAGTTACTCTGAATGCATTTGCCCCTAGAATCTGAGGTCTCAGCTAAGAGGTTTGCCAAAGGGCAACATTTTCTGGCCAGACCAGAAAAGTGAAAAGGAAAAATAATAATAAATAAAAGAGGCAAGCAGGTGTCTTTACTGTCTCCCTCTCCAGGGCCCTTGGAAACTGGCCTGCACCTCATTACTGGGACCTTATCCATGATTTGAGCAGCTAAACAGGGGCATTCCTAAATATCTAGAACAAGTTGAACCAAGAGTCAAAGAACAGTGGTAGCACACAGCTTCTTAACAATAAATCCCTAGACAAGAGAAAGAAAATAAATATCAGAGTAAACTCAGCATCATAATCAGATGCCTAGACATCTAGACTAGAGAGAGAAACTGAATACCAGAGTAAACTTGGCATCAGAAACAGATGCCTAGATATCAGCCAAAAATTTCAAGCCATACAAAGAAAAAGGAAGATATGGCTCAGACAAATGAAGAAATTAAAGCTCCAGATGAGACTCAGGACTTGAAACAGCTAATCAATGAGTTTCATTCAAATCTCCTAAATCAAATCATGGAGTTGAAGGACAACATGGTTAGAAAAATAAAAAACATTAAGAAGACACTGAGAGGGCACAAAGAATAATTTGAATTCTTGGATAGGAAAATAACAGAGCTTATGGGAATGAGAGACACAATAAGTAAGATTAAAAATACAATAAAGGGAGCAAGTGTGGTTCAGTGGTTGAGTGCCTGCTTCACATGTACAAGGTCCTAGATTCAATCCATGGTACCTCCTAAAAAGTTTTTAAAAATATACAATAGAGGCACACAACAGCATATTTGAAATTATGGATGAAAAAATCAGTAAAGTAGAGGAAATATAAACTGAAATTGAAGAGAAAGAAGAACAGAGAGAGAAAAGAGTGGTAAAATTGAGCAGGGGGTCAGGGAGTAGAATGATAACACAAAATGCAATGACATACATATTATGGGAGTTCCAGAAGGAGACGAGAAGGGGAAGGGGGCAGAAAGAGTATCTGAGGAAATAATGGCCAAAAATTTCCCAACTCTCTCAACAGAAATGAATATACATGTCCAGGAAGCACAGCATACTATTAGAATAAACCCCAATAGACCTATCACAAGACACATAATATACAGAATACCGAATGCCAAAAATATATGAAAAAATTCTAAAAGCAGCAAGGTAAAAGTGAAACATCACATAAAATGGTCATCCAATAAGACTTAGTGTGGATTTCTCTTCAGAAATCATGGAGGCGAGAAGACAGTGGCATGATATAATAAAGCTAAAGAAGGGAAAACTTGCCAGCCAGGATTCTTTATCTGGCAAAACTGTCCTTCAAATATGATGGTGAGCTTAAAATATTCACAGATAAACAGAAACTAAGAGGGTTCATAAACAAGAATCCAATTTTGCAGGAAACACTAAAGAGAATTCTGTAGCCAGAAAACAAAAGACAAGAGAGAGAGGCTTGGAAGAGAGTGTGGAATTGAAGACTATCAGAAAAGTTAACCAAAAAGGTTAAAAGATGGGACAAAAATAAGATATGACCCTTAAAAGCCAAAGAACAAAAAGGCTGAAATAAGGAATATCTCTAAAGTAAAAAACTAAATGGTAATGGATTAACTCCCTAATCAAAAGAAATTGGATGACAGAGTGATAAGAAAACAAGGCATCCATACGCTGTCTGCAAGAGACACATCTTAGACACAAGGATGCAAGTAGACTGAAAGTGAAAGGTTGGAAAAAGATATTTCATGCAAATAATAACCAAAAGAGGGCAGGGGTAGCAATATGGGTGTCAGACAAAACAGACTTTATATGCAAAAAAGTGATAAGATATGCAGAAGACCATTGTAAATTAATAAAAAAGACAATCCACCATAAAGAAGCAACAGTCATAAATATGTATGCACCTAACCAAGGTGCCCCAAAATACATGAGGCAAACTCTGGCAAAACTGAAAGGAGAAATAGATGCCTCTACAATATTAGTTGGAGATTTCAACATGTCACTCACATCAATAGACAGAACAACTAGACAGAAGATCAACAAGGAAACAGAGAAATTGAACAATATGATAAACAAGCTGGACCTGATAGACATACACAGAATATTTCACCCCAAATCATCAGTTTATACATTCTTCTCAAGTGCTCATGGATCTTTATCCAGGATAGGACATATGCTGGACCACAATACAGCTCTCAATAAACTAAAAAAGATTGAAATTATACTAAGCATGTTCTCAAATCATATGGAATGATCCTGGAAAACAATAATATGTAAAGGGGGAAATTTGCAAATATGTGGAGGCTAAACAACATGCTCCTACACAATCAGAGGGTCAAAGAAGAAAGGGCAAGAGAAATTAGTAGATACCTTGAGATGATTAAAAATGAAAACACAAATTATAAAACTTATAGGATACAGCAAAGTCAGGGCTAAGAGGGAAATTTAGAGGCCTAAATGCCCATAGTGAAAAAGAAGACAGAGCTAAAATCAAAGCTCTCACTAAACAACTAGAGAAACTAGAAAAAGGACAGTAAACCAATCACAAAGCAAGCAGAAAAAAAAATAACAAAGATTAGAGCAGAAATAAACAAAATTGAGAACAAATCAATAGAGAAAATCAACAAAGCAATAGAGAAAATCAATAAAATTGGCAAACCCTTCACAAGACTAACAAAGAAAAAGAGAGAGAAGATGAAAATAAATAAAATGAGAGGAAAAAAGCAGGGACATTATGACTGACCCCACAAAAATAAACAGGATCATAAAAGGAGAGTTCCAGAAAGTTGGCATTGGAGTAAGTAGGTGGGGATCAACTGTCTCTCAAAAACAATGAAGAAAGAGCCAAAAGCTGTCTGAAGGACCTGCTTTGGGGGTTAGCAGACCAGGACAGTGTGACATTATTACCAGGAGGGCAAGGGACAGAGAGACAAAGAACCCAAAACAATGAACATGAGTTCCTAATCTTCCACAGTGGCTGGAAAGGGCTGCTGTCCCCCACCCCCAAGATTTAAGCTGGGGTAAAACCCTTGGCTCACTGCAGAAACTGAGAGGGGCACAGACATCTTACTCTCTGTCAGCTGTTACAAGGAAAAAGCAAGGAGGAGTTGGAGGTCTTCTATTCAGTGGATTTGGACAGCAGAGCCTACTTTGAATTTCCAATCTGGCCAGACCAAAACACAGGAAAGCAGAGATTGAAAGACCTCCATGGAAAGGTGTTCCAATGAGTGCCATCAGCTGGCAAGTCTGGAATTTGCACAGAGAAAAACTGCATCCCTGGCATGATTATCATAACTTAAGCTGGGCAACTTTAAAGACTTAGAGTAAGTTGAACCAAATATCAAAGAAAAGCTGTGAAAAAAAAATAAGCAAGAGAGAGAAATTGGCCATCAGATTAAATTCACCGACATATTCAGATGCTTAGGAATCAGGAAAAAAAAATTACAAGACATACAAGGAAACAGGAAAAGATGGACACACCAAAAGAACAAACCAAATACCCTGAAGAAATACAAGATTTAAGACAATTAATCAATGATAATAACACACTCTCCTAAATCAATTCAAAGAATTGAAAGAAAATATGACTAAAGAGATAAAGGATATTAAGAAGACACTGAGTAAGCATAAAAAACCATTTGAAAACATGCAAAGAAAGTAACAGAGCTCATGGGAATGAAAGACACAATAGATGAGATTAAAAATATATTAGGAATGCTAAGGAGTGTGAAGATTTTCTTTTTGGAATAATGAAATTGTTCTAAATTTTTTTTGTGATAATGAATGTACAGCATTGTGATTATACTAAAAGCCACTGATATTACACTTCAGATAGATCATATGATATGTGAATATATCTCAATAAAACTGCTAAATAAATAAATAAATAAATAATTGAGCAGGAATAGCCAGAAATAGCACCTATGTATACAGCAAGGGAAACATAGATTGAGAGGTCAGGAATTTTATTGTTTGTCTGTTTTTTTGTTTATTATTATTATTATCGAAATAATGAAAATGTTCTAATGGTGACTGAAGTGATGAATACACAATTATGTGGTTATACCAAGTGCCATTGATTGTATACTTTGGATGGATTTACGCTTTATTAATAGTTATCAATAAAGTTTATTTGTTAAAAAAAATACATAAGTGCATAAAAGCAGATTTGAACTGCTTGAAGAAAGAATTAGTGATTTTGAAGATAGAACATCTGAACTGGAAAAGACAGGGGAATCAAAAGAGAAGACAATGGAAAAATGGAACAGCATCTCAGCGAATTGAATGACAACATGAAATGCACAAACATATGCATTATTGGTTTTCCAAAAGGAGAAGAGAATGGAAAAGGAGCAGAAATAATATTTGAGGAAATAATGACAGAAAACTTGCCAACCCTTATGAAAGACAAAAATATCAATATCCAAGAAGGACAACACATCCCAAACAGAATAAATCTGAATAGACCTACCCTGAGACACTTACTATTCAGAATGACAAATATCAGCGTTAAAGAGAGGATTCTGAAAGCAGAAAGAGAAAAGCAAAGCATCACATTCAGGGAACCCTGATAATATTAAGTGTAAGCCTCGCATCAGAAACCATGGAGGTAAGAAGAAAGTGGTATGATGTATTTAAGGTACTGGAAGAAAAAAACTACTAGCCAAAAACTTTTATCCAGCAAAACGTCCTTCGAAAGTGAGGGTGAGTTCAAAAAATTCACAGAAAAACAAAAACTGATAGAATATATTACCAAAAGACCAGAATTATAAGAGATAATAAAAGAAGCGCTGTAGACTGAAAGGTAAAAACAAGGGCAAGAGACTTGGAGAAGAGTGTAGAAATGAAGATTATTAAGAAACATAAATTAATGGGTAAAAACACTGTCAAGAGTAAGATATGACAACAGAAAGCCAAAGGACAAAACAGATGAAGTAAGTAAGGTCTTTAGAATAATAATGTTAAATGTTAATGGCTTGAACTAACCAATCAAAAGACAGATGGATAGAATGGATAAAAAATATATATAAGCCATCTATATGCTGTCTACAAAAGACTCACCTCAGACCTGAGTTAAAAGTGAAAGTTTGGAAAAAGATATTCCATGCAAATAGTAACCAAAAAAGAGCTGGAGTAGTGACACTAATACTGGACAAATAGATTTTAAATGCAAAACTGTTGTAAGGGGCAAAGAAAGTCATATACTAATAAAAAGGGGCAATTCACCAAGAAGAAATAACTATAATATATATTTATGCACCTAACCTGAGTGCCCCAAAATACATGAGGCACACACTGGCAAAACTGAAGGGAGAGATAAATGTCTCTACAATAATAGTTGGAGACTTTAAAATACCACTCTCAGTATTGAATAGAACATCTGGACAGAGGTTAAGTAAACAAAAATACAGCTTGAATAATATTATAAATAAACTAGACCTAACAGACCTCTGTAGAGCACTGCACCCCAAAACAACAGGATATACTTTCTTTTCAAGCACTCATGGAACCTTCTCCAAGATAGACCATATGGTGGGTCACAAGACAAGACTTAGTAAATTTAAAAAGATTGAAATTATCCAAACACTTTCTCTGATCATAATGGAATGAAGGTAGATGAACAGAAAAGGAAAATTCATAAATATATGGAGATTAAGCAACAAACTCTTAGTTAATCACCGGGTCAAAGAAGAAATTGCAAGAGAATTCAGCAAATATCTTGAGAAAAATGGAAATGAGAACATGACATACCAAAACCTATGGGACACCACAAAGCAGCACTGAGAGGGAAATTTATAGAATTTGTGAATAAAAAAAAAGAAGAAAGAGCTAAAATTGAAGCTTTAACTGCATACATGGAGGAACTATAAAAAGAACATTAAACTAATGTTCCCAAACCAAGCTGAAGGAAAGAAATAATAAAGATCAGAGCAGAAAAAGATGAAATAGAGAACAACAGAAAAAGAATTAAAAATAATAGTAAATTGGTTCTTTAAGAAGATCAACAAAATTGACAAACCCTTAGCTAGACTGTCAAAGAAAAAAGAGAAAAGATGCAAATAAACAAAATCTGAAATGAGAGGGGGACATTACCACTGACTCCACAGAAATAAGAAATCATAAGAGGATACTATGAAAAACTATGTGCCAAAAAACTAGACAATGTAGATGATATGGATAAATTCTTAGAAACATAAGAACCTCCTACACTGACCCTAGAAGAAACAGAAGACCTCAACAAACCAATCACAAGTAAAGAGATTGAAACATTCACCAAAAAACCTCCCAAAGATGAAAATCTCAGGACCAGATAGCTTGACAGGTGAATTCCACCAATCATTCAAAAATGATCTAATATCGATCATGCTCAAGCTCTTCCAAAAAATTGAACAGGAAAGAATGCTACCAAACTTAATCTATGAAGCCAGCATCATACTAATAACAAAATCAGATAAAGATATTAAGAAAAAGGAAAATCACAGACCAATATCTCTAATGAATATAGGTGCAAAAATCCTCAACAAAAATACTTGCAAACCAATCCAAAAGCACATTAAAAGAATTATACACTACAATGAAATGAGTTTTATCCCAGGTATGCAAGGGTAGTTCAACAAAGGCAAATAATTAGTGTAATAAACCACATTGATAGATTGAAGAAGAAAAATGACATGATCCTCTTGATTGATGCAGAAAAGATATTTGACAAAATATAGCACCCTTTTTGATAAAAAAAAAAAAAGGAATAGAAGGAAGCTTTCTCAATATTGTAAAGTGCATATATGAAAAACCTACAGCTAGCATTGTACTCAATGGTGAAAAACTGAAACCTATTCTGCTGAGATCAGGAACAAGGGAAGGATGCCCACTGTCACCGCTGTTATTAAATATTGTGCTAAAAAGTCTACCTATAGCAGTTAGGCTACATAAAGAAATAAAAGGCATCCAAATACAAAAGGAAGAAGTAAAACTTGCACTATTCACTGATAATATGATCCAATATGTAGAAAATCCTGAAAAATCCAAAACAAACTACTAGAACTAAAAGACAAGTTCAGCAAAGTGGCAGGATACAAGATTAATATGCAAAAACAAAAGCATTTTTGTAAACTACAGATGTGCAACCTGAGGAGGAAATCAGAAAATATTCCATTTATAATAGCGACTAAAAGAATCAAATATTTAGTAATAAACTTAACCAAGGACATAATGGACTGGTACCCAGTAAACTACAAAACATTGCTAAAAGAAACCAAAGAAGACTCAAATAAATGGAAGGAAATTCCATGTTCATGGATTGGAAGATTAAATATCATTAACATGTCAATCCCACACAAACTGATTCACAGATTCACCACAATCTCAATAAAAATCCCAAAAGCCTTTTTTTGCAGAAATGAAAAAGCCAATAAGCAACTTTATTTGGAAGTGTAAGCAGCCTCAAATAGCCAAAAATGTTTTATAAAAGAACAAAGTTGGAGGACTCTCACTTCCTGACTTTAAAGCGTCTTACTTAGCTAAGTGTTAAAAACAGCATGGTACTGGCATAAAGACAGACAGATTGATCAATGGAACCTAATTGAGAACTCATAAATAGACCCTCACATCTATGGTCAAGTAAATTTTGACAAGGCTGTTAAGCCCACCCAGTTGGGCCAGAACTGTCTATTCAAAAATTGGTGCTGTGAAAACTGAATAGCCATATCCAAAAGAAAGAAAGAAGACCCCTATCTCACACCTTATACAAAAATTAAGTCAAAATGATTCAAAGACCTAAATATAAAAGCAACAACAATAAAACTTCTAGAAGAAAATGTAGGAAAATATCTTCAAGACCTTGTGGTAGGCAGTAGTTTCTTAAACCTTACCCCCACCCCAACCCCCCAAAAAACATGAGAAAATATTCAACATCACTGGCTATTAAGGAAATGCAAATCAAAGTTACAGTGTTATATCATTTCACACCTACCAGAATAGCCACTATTAATAGAACATAGAAATACAAGTGTTGGAGAGGATGTGGAGACATAGAAATGCTTAATCACTATTGGTGGGAATGTAGAATGGTACAGCCACTGTGAAAGTCTCATTGGCAATTCCTAAGGAAGTTAGATATAGAGCTACCATGTGATCCGGCAGTTCCATTACTGGTATATGCCCAGAAGAACTGAGAGCAGTGACACGAACAGACATCTGCATATCAATGTTCAGAGCGACATTATTCACAATTGCCAAAACCTGGAGCCCACCTAGGTGTCCTTCAACTGACTAATGGATAAACAAACAGTTGTATAGACAAACGATGGAATATTATTCAGCTGTAAGAAGAAATGAAGTCGTGAAGCATATGACAACATGGATGAACCTGGAAGACATTATGTTGAATGAAGCAAGCCAGGCACAAAAGGTCAGATATTGTATGACTGTTATTATGAACTAAATATAATGAACAAACTCATGGAGTTAATAGCTAGAATATTACGCATGGAGTTAATAGCTAGAAAAGAATGAAATTAGAGAAAGGAACACTGAGGTTTAATCTGTGCAGAATTGGTAAAAAGTTATTTTTAAATATTTAGAAATGATTAGAAATGGTGAAAGCATATCCTAGGATTTGTAATCAGTAGCGCTAACAAATGGGTATGATAGTGGCATGTTTTTTGTTGTTTCTTCTTTTTTTGGAGGAATTAATATGCTCTAATATTGATTAAGTGAAAAATGTGCAACTCAGTGATTATACAAAATGCTATTGATTGCACACTTTAGATAAATTATACGGTTTATAAACAAATAAAATAGTAGGGTGTGTTAGGGGAAAAAGACACCAAATGTAGGATATGGACTGTAATTAGCAGTAATACTTTGATGATGTTCTTTTAAAATTTGTTACAAATGTTTCACAATAATTCAATGTGTTTGGGGTGGGGTGATATATGGGAGCCCTGCATGATGCTATGCGTTTGCTTTGTAAGTTCACAACTTTTACTATACACTTATTTTTTATGTATGTTCATGTATGAATGATAAACTTCAATAATTTTTTTAACTGAGAAAAAAAATTAAACTGCCCAAGGTAAATGTGAAATGAAGTCTTCTCTATCTTTTCTGATCCTGATTTTTGTCCTGGACTGGTCTTTGCTCACGGCCTTAGGAATTCCCCTGTTTACAGAAATTTTTTTATAATTTTTATTTTTTATTTTTAAAGGAGCTTTAGATTACATAAATGTTACTTTGAAAATATAGAGGATTTCCATATACCCCACCCCCTTCCCCTCCCACACTTTCCCATATTAACAGCATCTTTCATTAGTGTGGTACATTTGTTACAATTGAGGAACACATATTGAAGCATTGCTACTAACCATGGTCAATAGTTTACATTATAGTTTACACTTTGCACTGCACAATTTTATAGGTTTTGATAAAATGTATAATGACTGGTATCTGTCATTATAATGTCATGCAGAACAATTCCAATGTCTCAAAATGCCCCACATTACACCTATTATTCCCTCTCTCTCCCTTCAGAATCTCTGGTGACCACTGTCTTTATAACAATATTACAAGTTCTTCCATTAGTAGAATCATAATGTCTACTTTAGTCCATAGTTGCATTTCACCCTTATGTTTGTTTGTTCCTCTGTCTTGAGGATTTGGGGATGATTAAGAGGGAGCTTAGATCCCATGGGGCAGATAGATGATACTTGCTTGCAGATGAAGATACTCTCTGCTTCTTTGGGTTGGGCATTGTCCATCATCATCCTTTTCTTAGTTGTCATGGGTGAGTCTGATGAACTGGAGAGTAGTGAATGCCCCCTTTACTCCCTAATTATATACTTTCTCCCCGTCTTGGGTATTCTATTCTATGGGTTAAAGCAGGTAATTTTCTGTACCAGGCCGGTTTGACCTAATTGTTTCTTATACTGCTTTAGCTCTCTGCAACCTGTTTCTGCCTGAAGGCAAGTTCTGGGAGGGTGAACAAGAGAGGAGTTTCCTGTTTGAGTCTTTCAGGCTGCCATGTGTTAGATTGGCAGTAACATACAGCCCCCGGCCCCATATGTATTAGGGGTCACTCTGCTCCCTCCAGAACAGGGTCAAGGACCACAATAGGAGTGCAGTCTGGCTTCACCTAGCACCAGGGTAGAGTGGGGCATAGGCCACCAAGAGTGCCACAAGCTTCTCCTACTGTTTTTTTTAAAGCTGTATTTTCTTCATTCTACATGTACCCAGTTTCTGCAACCCTTTAACTGCTTTCCAGAGTTTGGAGGAAGATGGCTCTGCCAGTTTTAGCTAGTTATTAAAAGATTTTGTGGGAGAACAGCACCCTAGAGCATACTATACCACCCTCTTGTCAACTCCCAAGAGTATTCATTTTTTTAAAACTTCAGTTGATGAATACACTCAACTTGTCCCAAATGTATTTCATTAAGAGAGAATGAACTAGCTGACATTTCCAAAATCAAGTTCACACAAGGTACTAGGCCTGTTTTAGTCAGCTAGGTTGCTGAAATACAAATACCATGAAATGGGTTGGTTTTTAAAAATGGGAATGTATTAGTTCACAAGCTTTCAGTTTTGAGGCTGAGAAAAATGTCCAAATCAAAGCATCATCAAGGCAATGCTTTCCCCCACAAGACTGACTGACAATGATCCTGGACTCCTCTATCCATGGCAAAGCACACGGTGGCATCTGCTGGTTCTTCCCTTCTCTTTCAGGTTTTGTTGATTTCCAGCATTTGGATGCTCCTTTTGGCTTTCTCTCTCTTTGTCTGAATTTTATTCTCTTATAAAGGACTTCAGTAAGAGGATTAAGACCCACTGCGGGTCACGCCTTAACTAAAGTAACCTAATCAATAGGTCCTACTTACAATTTAAGCTTTCACCCACAAGAATGGATTAGCTTTAAGAATGTACTTTTCTGTGGGCCATACACCTTCAAACCATTACAAGGCCAAAAATATTTCTGATGATCTCTTTCTTTAATATGGTTGTTTGCCACTAAGTGGCTAAAATGAAAAATTTAGAAAATACCAATTACCGAAGAAAGCGTGCAATATCAAAACTCTTTTACATTGCTGATAGAAGTGTAAATTGTTACACCTCTGCTGAAACATCAGTTAGAAGTTCTAAAGTTGAACATATGAATGTTATGGTTCAGCCATTCCATTATACGGCTAATGGAAATATTTATATATGTTCACCAAAGCATATGTATAGGTGTGTTCATAGCAGTGACATTCATAATAGACTCAAACTAGAAACTACCCAAGGACCTCTACAGCAGAATAAGTTTGTAAATGGTGTTATATTCACCCAGTGGAATACCCTGAAGCAATGTGAATGAATGAACTTCAACTACATTCAACAACACGGATAAACCAGGCAAACAATGTGGTACAAAAAAGCCAAGCACAAAAGAATACAGCTGTTTGATTCTATTTCCATGCAACTAAAATACTGACAAACTAAACTCTAAGCTATAGCATTGGAGACCAGGGTAATGGTTATCCTTGGAGCACAGGGCACAGAGAGTAGAGACTGGAAGGGAAATGAGGCAGGGAGCTTTGGGATGCTGGTAGTGTTCAGTTTGTAAAAATTCACCAAGCTAAACTTATGGTCTGTGTACTTTTCTGCACAGGTGTTGTATTTCAATAAAAATTATCCAACAAATGTGTTTGTAGTAGAGAGTAGGAAACAGTGGGGAGGGAAACTGGGCAAATTAACTTTCCTTTAAATGAAGGTTTTAAAAAATAGTTTATAAAATTTCTTTAACTAAAAAGTAAACAGCAACTTTCCTTTGATAAAATCATTGGCTTCCTAGCTATCTTGTCCAATAGCCTGGAAAAAACAACATTTTTGGCTCATCTCAAAACTGAAGGGTTTTATTGTTCTTGCTCCAAAGAACAGTTTTCATACATTTCACACCATTTGCCAATGGAATATGTAGAGGAAAAATATTGCTAACCAAAGAGATATCTCATAAACCACTTCACCTCTCATAGCAATTTTACCTTTGAAAAGCCTTTACACACAATCCACTAAGGTTTAATGAAGTGGAATTGCCAATAAATGCTTTGAATGGGAATGAATCATCTGAGTACATGTTGAATGCCTTTACATTCAAGACACTGTGCTAAGCACTGCTAAAATATATGTGAAGTTCTGCCTTCCAAAGGTATTAAACTCTCTTTCTGATATGCTGGATTTGTAAACTGCCTTACTTTGTGATGACCAGACCCTTTGGCAATGCTAAACAGAGACGAACATCTAAATGTCATGCACAACAGTATGCTGTGTGCTGAAGCCCAATGAGGAGCAATGAGTGCGGAATGCTACAAAAGAGTATAAAAGAGGCCAAGTTGGAACAGAATGATCAAAGACCAAAGGCTCCTTAGAAGAATTTAGGTTTCATGGAAAAGAAATTAGAGAATTGCAATGTGGAGAAAGATCCCGGCCTTTATAAACTTTGGTGTGAGTTTTCTTGTCTGAGCGACACTTGAGACCAGGCACATCCTGGGCCCAATGGCATCATGGAGTGGATAATGTTTCTAGACTGATCTTTGTCTTCAGGATCTTACCAAAAGCCTTAAGGAACTGCAGTCTACCAGGAGGGTAGGGAGTTACAGGTATCCATATATAGATGGATGTGTGTGGAAGGATTTCTACTTCCTATAGTTCTGCCTTTTTACTTGATACATAATAACTTTAGTGCCCTCACTCATTTTGGATTACCATAGATGCAGATGTCCATAGTCTATAAATGACTAGTCCTAATAAGATGTGTGTGGTTTCCATATGATTATTTTAAGCAATTACATTATCTTATTTATATATAATATTTTGATAAACTGTGTTGCTTCTGCTTACAGTAAAGTAGAATTATTACTTTAGGATAAGTAAACACATATAATTAAAAGTAATTCGTCTTTATATATTAAATGACAAAGAAAATTTATTCTCATTTTGCTTTTACACTTTCTCTCCCAGTTTTATTCTTATCATGCTTTTAAAAATACTAAAGGTGCAAACTTATGAATTATACAAAAGCTTAATGGTAAACTTTCAAATTATGCCTTAAGAGCACAATAAGTGCAAATTAGCATTTTACAATACAATGTGTTAAAATAAAAATATAGAAACATCTTTGCTTACTGTTAAAAAAAGAAAATAGCAGGTTAGAAAAATACAATTCTTAAAAGCAAACTGAAGATTAACAGAAACCAAGATTTCTAATAATCCCCATTATTTTTGACTATACAGAATACTTGACAGCTTCGTCTGGCACAAATGTAAGAATAGTTTCATTTTGACACAGCATCACTGGGATAATATAAATAACTTTAAAGCTTTTACAGAAAAGCATAAGCAATTTCATTTGTTTATTCCCAAGGATAGTGCTGAATTTACATATATTTGGAAAAAAGACTAAATCCTGGCTTAATTTTCGGTGTCTCTGAATTGTGTAACTTCTCTGTTTTCATTGCCATATTCTCATCAGGATGGTCATTAGCTAAAGAGCCACACTTCCTATCTGCTTGTCCTGCTTGAATTACACCTCAGCTGAGCTTTTATCTGCCGGCTTCCAAGTTTATTATAATGCAACTTCCCCTTAATGCTTCAATCTGAAATACAGGTTCCAGTATTGTCCATTTCGTGTTCATTTATTCCTTGGCTTATTATGAAATTCAATTATAGAAGCACATACTTAGTACTGGGTACTATGTTAAAAAAAAACAAAAACAAAGACTAATCTGTACTTTTTTTTCTCTTTACATGTATATTTAATGGGTACATTAAATATTACCCATTCAAAAGAAATTGGTAACGTTGTTAAAACCACCAATTTGCCCTGGAGATAAGATTCTGAATACTGTAAGAATGGCTTTTGGAGAAAGTCTCCCTCATCTCCTATTCTCTACCTCTAAATCTAGCTCAGCTCATCTATTTTCACGATTAAATGTTCTCTGCTGTTCCAAGCTACCCAAGCTTCTTCTCCTGGCCCTATTGAGCACCAATTTCCTAGAACACGTTAAACATTAAATGTTTTTAAATATCAGAACCTTGTCATTATTTTGATTTTTATATTTAAAACAAATATAACACATCTGCCCTCTTTGAAGCTGCTTGCCATCTCTGCCAGCCCACCTGTCCTCTTTCCCTCCCTCTCACTTGCACACTGGAGCTTGAAACTCCTCCATGTGAGGCAGAGCCTTAAAACCCCTGAATTTCATCACACTCATTGTTATCTTAAAGTGTCCTCAGGATATGGTAACTCTTCAGAACTGAGGCTATATCTTACCTTTTTTAAATGCCCCCATTAGGATGACAGGTTGATAGATAAAGTATTGAATTAATAGCACAGCTCAGAGGCGAGAACTTTAAATTTCCTCTTAAACAAATTTGAACCACATAATTTTTCTGAAATACGTAAGAAACCCTCCACCCCGATCTGAGCATCTAGGCAGACGAAGTGCCGGAGCAGCGGAGCTCTGCTTTGAGTTGGTACGGTGTTGGCTTCATGGTTAACCCGTAGGTGGGCGTCAGGTCCAGCTGGGCTCCTGGGCATTTCTGCAGCTTGAACTGTTGCAAAACGGTGGTGATGAAAACGAATACCTCATTTCGTGCAACGTCTTCTCCCAGACACTTCCGGATTCCCATTCCAAATATCAAAACTTTCTCCACAAGACTTTTGTTCAGTTCTCCTTTTTCATTTAGAAATCTCTCAGGTCTAAATAAATTGGGGTTATCCCAAATAGCTCTGTATAAAATAGGCAAAAATAGCACTTTAAAAAGAAGTCATGTTATTATTTTTGCCATTGTTGTCATCCATAATAATTTTATTTCCCATTGTTGCATTCTATTTAGGAATACCATTTATAAATTATGTGTATATATGTGTGTGCATATAATTCTTATAGAGACATATTATACATATATATGTAATTTATTGATATGTATGTCAATCTTCCTCTTAATATATTGACAAGTTTAGTTACCATAAGGACTTGGTACAATTGACACTCAATTTTCACTAAAATGTCTTTGCATTCATTAGTGAATGAAAGACCTGAAAATTTATTTTAGCTTCTCATTATTTTTTTTTCAATTTTTTTTAAATTTGTAAAATGATATATAAATATATATGCAAATATGTGCATTTGCTTACATAAATGTTATTTGCATATATATTTTTTTAAAAGATGTTTAGATTACATAAATGTTTCATTATTTTAAACTAAAAGTTTCACAAAATTTTTATAAGACTATTCCAAACTTGTAGTATTTACACTGAATATGACTATTGAACATTCTCTCTCCTTTGCTTTACACAAAATGAATTAAAATGATGAGACTGTTTGAACCACTCTTCTTGCTCTGCTACAAATATGTTTAGGAAATGGCCTCTATACATCATCACAGAGAGGAGCCAGGTTTCAAGAAAGCAGCTCTTATTAAGTTGGTTGCACACAATTCCCAAATCACTTTGAATCTCCTTTCCTCTTCTTCCTCTGCCTTTTGTTACAAGTACCATGATTGGGCTGTACCAATGCTAGCTTGTTTCCTAGTACTTCCTAAGCCATAGTTCAGGAACCCACTTGACTTCAAAAAGATTTGAACCTCTTTGCATGTAGATGTCATTGTCTTTATAGGTGAAAAAAAGAATGTTTCTCATTGTACCTGGAGGCCTATTTGTTATATCCATCATCAGATGAATTTTTTTCCCCTCATGATTTTTTTTAAAAAATCAATTTTTGCTAACATTTAAAACTCAGATTTCACATGAAAACCTGCATTCCCACATTCTGTTGTGTTACTAAAAGTGTTGACGACATTGGGACAATGTCCTGCTTGTGAACGGTTTACTGGGCTGAGTTAGATGGAGCAGATAACCACTCTGCTTCTTCAACAAGTTCATTTCACTCATTTTTTATATTTGCCATGACCCAATAGATGTTTGAGTTTGTGATTAAACATGAATTATTTTTCCATAATTCAAGTCTTGAATCACCATACTCATTTAGTTTAAGCAACTCCATACAAACAGTATTTCTTTAGTAGCATTTGCGTTAACTGTTTGAATATTACTCAATAGTAACATAAGCACAAATTCTTAGAATATAGAATACTTAGGATTGTACTAGCCTACAAGAAGTGCCATTAAATTTACACTGAATGTGTTTTTTCTTATAGTGGGTTTGAAAGTGCTTAGTTTTATTCAGTATGAGCACTGGGTGTAAAGAATGGAGATGTCAATCTCTCTGACAGCAAGTCTTACAGAAGGACAACCTCAGTTGTGTATTCTACCAGTTTGCTGTTTACAGGGATTGTGAAGGTACAATTCCCTTGTGAAGGCTATTTGGTACACAGGATAATTACCTCCCTCTCTAACATCCTGGAGAATGAACCATCAGTCAGACAAGATTTTGGCTGAACATGTAAAAACCGTACCATGTGCTGTACATACAGTCTACGTGCATAAGAACGCTGTTTCTGCCAGTTTCCTGGCAATATCAAGCCTTGACTACATGGAGCGCCTGATTTCCACTAAAAATAATTGGCACACCTGGATTTGAGTCCTGCCTCTGCCACTGGCTGACCATGCAATCTTAGGCAATTTGTTTGACCTGGCTGAAAGTTTCTTCATCTGTAAAATGAGGATCATGATAGCACAACTACATGTTGTGTTTTGTTGTTGAGGCTCAGAGAAAATACTTCAAGTTTTTTGTACTGGGTCCAGCTTGCACTAGGGGCTCTGTGATAATGACTGCAGTCATCTACCCCCCCCGCCCCCCCATCACTACTGTCATCATCCTCACATTCACTGTCTCAGGCACCTTCATGTCAATCCTTCTTTTTACATCCCTTAAGGGTGAGCTTCTAGCTGCACATTTTCAACAATGTGCCTACTCTGTGCCAGCCATTGAGCTAGGTGCCAGGATAGGGGGAAAAACAAACAAACAAAAAGAAAAACATCCCTCCTCAATGGCTTACATTCCAGTGGGGGTTGCAGACTGCATCTCAAATATCAGCCAGTCATTCCCAGGCAGAGGGCAAGCCCATGATGTCCTTGGTTCACCCTCCATCAATAAACACACATTTTAAATTGGATTGGCCTTGAATGGAACTGTATTAAGAGATCATCCTCCCTATTATAGGTATGGGGAGAAAGCTTTTGAAGTTCTTTCAAAAGAAGCAGAAGGAATGAAGTTGGTTTATGTGAATGTAAGTTGTTCCAAGAAAGATTAATAGTAAATAAACAATGGAGCAAATATGATCCCAAGAAATAAGTGACTTACTCATCATGGTTTACTTGATACATGTTAATAAAGGTGCACGTTTTCCTGGGAATGAAATAGCCATTCAGAGTAGTATCTGTTGTAGTACTGGAAAAGCAAAATAGAGCATCACAGAACATTCTGGAAATGCAAATAGCCCATCTGCCAACAATTCACAGGTGACTTTTATTAGTATTTTTCACTATACTTATTTTATATCTTTATAAATCTTCATGCTTTCATTAATTGAAATATATTCCAACTAATGTCAAATTAATAATTTATTTTCCCTTGTATTTATTAAACATATTGAGCACTTAGATGCAAGGCATTGTGCTAAAGCCTTCGTAGAAAATTAAATCTCTATTTCTATGGCAGAATTGGTCATAAGTAGGTGGATCAACTTACATCAAAGGAATAAGGCATTATTAGGCACTTTCTGTAAACCCAATGTGCTTGTGGCTTTTATTAATAGGTTAGAAAATTTTAAAATAGTGTCTTTTAAAATTTTATATATGGAACAATGGAACTGGAACTAGGAAATCTAAACTCTAGACACTGCTCTCAGTGAGATGTTGGGCAAATCTTGTATCTGCTCTGTGACTTTGCTTACTAACTATGAAATGTTACTTACTAACATAGTATTGACTATGTTGGATGATCTCTAAGTTTCCTATAGAATTAATATCCTATTTCTCTAGCTCTCTATCTTCAACTGTACAGCTTTCCCCTTTATACCTCTATAATTATGCAAAAGTTGAATGAAGTCATGTTATTCATTCCATATTGTACTTCCTACCTTCCTAGGTTGCCTTTTCACTCACTTCTTTCCTAAGGAAAAGAAGTGACATTTTATTTTCATGAGTTTGAGAGAAGGCATTGGGCACATTTGACTTTGCCACTTCTGGGCTCTCTCTTAGGTCAGGCAGCCTGCCAAGAAGGTACATCTAGTCCTTAACCAACCATATGGTGAGCTTAGAGGAGCAGGTTCTGTTCTTCCAAGGGT
>JAQZBX010006291.1:0-53607 GCA_029593785.1 Cabassous unicinctus | reverse complement strand
AAAAACTAATAAGAAACTTAACAATATACTTTTATACAAAGAAATCCACTGCGAATGTTTACCTGAACGAAAATTTAGAAATACTTAACATTTCAACAATAGCAAAAATATTGAATAAATGAAAGTAAATTCACTCTTTGTATGGTATTTTATGGATATAGGAAAATGGTTCCAGTGATATTTAAATGGAAATTTAATTTCCCTTACAACCTTTAAAGATGAAGATAAATCTTTTACATTGCTGGTAGAATAATAAGTTGACACAAACTGTTAGGAAAATAATTCAACCATATCTTGCAAACCTTATCATGTATATACTTTTAAACTAGGCATTTCCTTCCCTAGTTTTTGTATATGCCATAGAAAAACTTAAATATATGCAGCATGGAATATGTACAAGCACATTCATTATAGCCCTATTATTTTACAGTGAAATTTCCAGCAAACACAATGGATTCAATTTTATAGAACTACAAATTACCATCACTTGTTGCGTATTTAAATCAACATGCCAGAACACAAATTTTATTATACTAAATATGTTCATATATCAATTGGTAAAATTCTCTATGCTAGTTTCATGATTTTGTGATTTTTGTATTAAGTCTTTACAAAACTTAAAAGGGTCAAATTTTACAGAGTTCACACAGGTCCTTGAAATTTTGGCATTTAAATAAATATGATTTAGTTTTACTACACGTGTATTAAAGCAAATACATTGTTGAATTTTGCATGTCTTTAAATTTTACATGTCATATATATATATATATATATGTTATGTAGCTTCCTTTTTTTCAAAAAAGAGTGAAAAATACAATTAAGAATGAGAGTTATCCTGGAGAAGTAGAAAGAGGTATATAAAGAGGAAGAATGAATTGTAATCTAATTAAGTAAATCGGGCACAAGTGAGTTCCATATTTTATACCACACACATACACACATATATGCATATATGTATGTATATATATACAATTTCTTCCCTAGTTATTTTCATAGAAATAAATAGTATGGCCATATTTTCAGAATTTAGAAATATATTTTTAAAATCCCAGATTAATCAATTTAAAACAAAGATTTTTTTAAATAAAGTACAAACAAAATCCAATATTGAAATAAACTTATAATCAAATTATTAAATAGAAAAATTGAAACTAATTCTGAAAGGGATAAAGAATATTCTTCATCAAGACCATGTTCCAGAGGTATGCACAATATAACAACTTTCAGTCATCCATTCATTAGTTCCACTAATATTTGTTAAGGATCTACTTAATAAAAATTAAGCAGGTTTCTAGGACCGGAAGATACAGCAGTAAGTCCAACAACCAATACATAAGTAGTGCTGTGCTTTTGTGTTGCAGCGCAGAAAGACTCAGTGGGCCTCAGCTGCCGCCAGCCACATTTGGGCCAGTGGCCTCGGTCGCCAACGGCTTCTTTTGACCTAGTTTTTCAGAGATGTTTTCCATAGACAAGGAGCTGCTCTTGAGAAAATAATTCTTTCCAATTACCACACACTTCTCCTTCCCAGGACATAGAGACGTTCTGAGGGGATGAGATGTGTCTGCATATATGTGCTGTGTACCAGGGGAAGACTCCTAAATACAGACCTACCTTTAGCTCTAGCCCATGATACAAGACTTCATCACCCATTGGCGATCTTCTTTAGACTTCTTAAATCCTATCTTTTATCCCTTCAGGTGGCTCCATTTTGGTCCCAGAAAAAAAAATGTTCATTAGGTTTTTCACTGTTTCTCCATATCAGTTTGGTCTGAGTTAAATTTTCTATACTAGGGCTTCTAGCTCTACTTAAATCAAGGGATAAGGCTGGGCATGACTTGTTCCTGAACCTAACTCAAGTGTTATGAAGTTCCCAACATATGTTCTATGGCAGATAAGAGGTTGAAATGTTTAGAGAATTTAGAGAATATCTTAGGTCGTGTTCCCTAAAGCCAAGAGAGAACTTAATTAGTATCAAGTCCATGCCCCCAAATCACTACTAAATGTAAATTTTGTTTTGTTTTTTGATTTGTTTATCCCACTAGATTGGACATTCATTTTGGGGTAACGTTTCATTCATTTTCCATCTTCAGTATCTGGCAAAATATCTGGCATGTAAGAAAATGTGGAAAATAAATCTTTTTAAAGTAACAGTGGTCATTAATTTCATCTGCTTCGATTTACAGCTTAAAGGTTTTGAACTTCATTTAGTTTTCCCCAAGCATATTCCCAAGATAAAATGTTCTCACTCTCTAACTACAGAAATTATTGACAGACTATGGGAAATCTCCTAAAGGTTACTGAGAGAGATTGTGAGCCGCTTTTCCATAGTTCAAGCTATGAAAACATGGTGCCCTCGTTTCCCTCTCTGAACACGGGAGTTATGTGTGATTTACCTAATGTGAGTTCCATCTGGGCACCTCAGTGTTCCTCTGCCAATTGCACATGAAAAATTAGACCATTTTGGAAATGACCACTAGAGGTCATCACTTATGTTTAAACTTAAATCCTTCTAAAGAAGCATGATTTTTTTTTTATGGCAGAAGAAGATAAAAATAACTGAAAGCAGGAAACATATTGGTGATGATTGGAATTCCCAGTCTTCTATAGCAAGAAGTGTTTTGTTATCTACTTGCATGTCTTAACCAGTCTTAATTATTTATAGCATCATGTTCATAAACACTTTTTTACATTATGTATTCAGTTCTCACACCTGCTTCTTTGAAACATAGGCTAAAGGGACACTTTAATGGTTCCCCGGGCTGGTTTTTTACTGTTTTGTAGACACTTGTAAACATTCAAACATCATTTTCTCTCAGAACTGCCCAATTAAAGTAACCTCACGAATAAGGTCACTTACAACACCTGTGTCCTTCAAAAGCTTCTCCAGCAAGATTATCTCGAAAATTCCAAATAATGGAAATGTTTTGTGAGTTGCCTTTAAGAGGAATTACTTTTACCAATGGCTTCTGGTGGTGTGCCAGGCTTCAATCTACAAAGGAACTTGCGTTTGAAAACATATGCAGGCATTATCTAAATATACTTCCAGGGCTAATTAAAATTAGCCCCATACTACCAGATATCATATGAAAATTAATCTAACAGGTTTAAGATGATACTCTCCTCTTTCCCATGCATGAGTTCTTAGTAATATCACTTTTTGGAATATTTTTCTTCTGTTACCTCATGAGATTAAGAGTAAATTGCCTATTACTGCTCACACAGTGAAGCTGAATGTGATGAAACTTCCATGCAGCTAGTATCGTCCTTACTTGGTATATTACACATACCATCTCCTTCCCCTGTCAACCTATTAATGACCCTTTCCTTATTCAAACAATAGTTCAGAATTATGATTTTTTATCTTGCTAATTTGCATCACTTTGCCTACTTGTTAACATCTCCAAAGAATTAGGGTATTTAATTACAATACTAATATGATATTTTTGATGCTTTGGTTGTAAAACTGGTATTTATAAAGAGAGATACTATTTCCATGATTAAGGTTTTTCTTTACAGTTAAAAAACAAGACACTAAAATTTATCTTCAGTTACATTATAGTTATAAACGTGGTGGAAATGTTCAATTAAAAATAATTTTTAAAAATTCAAATTTTAGTTCAAAATAATAACCTGAAATTTGATTCTAATATAATCATAGGCAGAAACATATAGAATAACATGACAGATTTATTCAGACACCAGGGATCAGAGAGACCTCTAGTTAAAACCAATATTCATTAATTTTATTTATCAGATCATATAAGAAATATTAAGATTCAGTGAGATGCTTAACTAATTTTAAAAATCAAAACTTTGGGTGTGGAATTATAAGCAAAAAAAAAAACAGTAAATGTCTTATGGTTTTGAGAGTTAATGCTTTTTGAGCTAAAGGTAGGTAAGTTTTTAAAAGTTTAGATAAGAAATGAGGATATTTTCCTCTTTAACACTTGGTTCTCAGAAACTTTTAATTGTTAAAAACAAAGGCAAATATAAGTTCTATTATTACCTGTTTATTAAGAAAATAAATTACAGAAATGCAAATGATACAAAATATTTTCAAAGGCACAAACTTTTCTACAATTCTAATGTGGAATTTGCACGAATGTATAAACTGTCCTACAAATGTACTATTATCTATAATAACAATGTTAAATCTGATACTAAAATATTCTGTACATACAAAATGCCCTCTTTGTGAAAAAAGACCACAAATATCTGACATAATGAAATGCTGAGGATTTTTGTTTTTGTTTTTGAGAGATTTAAAACACTATTATGTATTTTTATATTGCATGTAAACTGACTGCAAGGATGTAAATTGTAAAGCGCAAACCGGTAGGGTGCCTTACTATATTAGGAAACAAAACTAGTTTGCAATTAATATAAAATTTGAATTTTGTATATATGTTTCATAGAATTATAGAGACTTCAAGTCTGTGGTATAGATGCATCTATCGACATTCACAAATGTTTTTCAATACTATCTTAAATCCCAGTAAAAATATAGTAGTGATTAAAGCTAAAACTGACCCAGAGGAGCAGGGATGGGAATTTATAAAATAGTGACTGTTCCCAAGACCTCCAACTATGAAAAGAGGGATTAATAGCTATAAAGGATGTATGACAGAAGAATTTCTCAAACATTTGGCACATTATTTGTCCCAAACCACAAAATGATGTGTAAGCACTTTAAGAAAATCTCAGGAGTAAAAGAAAATGATTCCTACTTGCTAAAGAAGAATCTCACAATTTGTCACCTTGGAATGGTTCCATTTTATTTTTTGTGAAATTTGTTTTTTAACTGTCAAGTGCAGAAATTTCCTTCACACGCCACAGTGCACACATTTCGTCTCATATTCACAGAAAAATTCACCTGAGGATATATGCCATATATTAAACAACTAGTGCACGTGGTGAAAAAGTTTAATATATTTTGTTATAATTTTATTTCCTTTTTATTTGTTTAAAAACAGCACCTTTAATATATAATAGATAGCACCTTATAATATATAATAGAAAGCTGAGATCCTATATCATGCTGATAAGTTTTCTCTCCTTACCATGTGAGAACAGCCTCTTATACAGCTGGTCTATTTAACCACTGTCATACCCCAAATTTAATCGTTGTGTAGAACTTTACAGCATGCATTTTCTTGCATGCTAACATTTTAGGGAGCACATCAAGTCATTTTAAACTATTTACTTTTATACTGATTTCTAAAAATCCATTTTTATACTCTGTTTTACTCTCAGATTTATTCTTGTAAGCCAACTCAAATCATATTTAAAATTACAAGGATTATGAAAAGTAATCAAATTATACATAGGTATATTCACGACTTCATAAAACTGATGGACTATGTCAATATGATGCTAGTTTCCTGAAATTTGAAAATATCTAGGATATTTATGTCTCCTATGTCTCAACCCTTAGTGCTCTTACCATTCATTTCACAAGTTTTAGCACGTTATTAAACATACTCTCATCCTCTTGTTTTTGCGTTTTAATAAAGATTATCTCATTATACACTCTTTGTAGAGGGGAATTAAATCTCCCACTTCATTTTATATTGTGCATAGTATCTAGAAGACTAACAGACAAAGTAATTGCTCAATGCATACTTGTGGTTGCCCTTTCTGATTAAGGTAGAAATATTCATTAGGGTTCCTTATGAATGTATTTCCCTTTCAAAGGTAAGCATGAATAATATTCTTCTCCCACTTAAGCAATTTTCTGCTTTCCTTCAATTTTACATGTGTCACAACAGGGGAATGTTATCCTTGAATCCTACCCTCCTTCATTGATTCATTCCATCACAGTATCTACACACACACACACATACACATAAATACACATGTACATATATGCATCTATATAAACACATACCTATATATAAATGTATATATACATGTATATATATGACAAACTATTATAGAGCATTCTTATAAATGATTAATTTTTGTTTTATTATTTTGTTTATGTTTTAAGTGCTTCACTTTATGAAAAGCAACTTTTTAAAAGGAAAGTAAAAGAGAAGTTGTTTTGAAATAATAGGTTAATCTTAGAAAAGTATGTATATAATAATCACACCTTAATTTAAAAAGGCATTTATTATCAAGTGAGTTGGTTTCCAAAGGAACTCCTTATTTTAGATCATGGGTTGGGAGGGAAAACAAAATTTTGAAAGTGTGTTTTCCTTTGTTTTATTGTACTGAGTCTGAACTGGAGCTAGGGCTTCATGGAAACTCAGTAATTACCCACAGGTTTTTATAAAACAATCCAATGTTAGAGAGTCATACAAGTGTCTTTTGTACAAAAATACATTTACTTTCATTTTTTTAATTTTAGAAGAAAGCATCTGTATTAGTCAGCCAAAGGGGTGCTAATGTGAAATACCAAAAATGGGTTGGTCTTTATAAAGGGTATTTATTTGGGGTAGAAGTCCACAGTTACCAGGCCATAAAGCGTTAAGTTTCTTCTCTCACCACAGTCCATTGCCACGTGTTAGAGCAAGACAGCTGCTAGCGTTTGCCAGGGTTCAAGTTTCTGGGGTTCCTCTCTTCCCAGGGCTGCATTTCTCTCTGGGCTTAGCTCCTGTTTCCTCCATAAGGTCAGCTGTAGACGATCAGGCGAACAGCTTGCTTCTCTTCTCCTGGGGCCTTCTTTTCAACATCAAAACTGCTTCTGAAAATCTGCTTCAACTCTGTTCTCTGCCTTGCCTTTTATATTCCATTCCCCACCCACCAAGGGGTGGGGCTCAACGCCCTACTGACGTGGCCCAGTCAATGCCCTAATCATAACTTAATCATGCCCAGATTAACAGATCAGTTTACAAGCATGATTCAATTATATTTTTGGAATTCATAATTACATCAAATTGCCATTAGTTACAGCATCTTTCTAGGCAATTTTTCCAAGAATCTGTTGCACTGGACTTTGTCAAGTATGTGATTGAAACAAATGTCTATACTACAAAACTTATAAAATGGTGCAGTGTTATTTCACTGCAGTGGTGATCACCATACCAATACTCGTGAAAGTACATTATCTATCAACAATGAAGGATTTCAATCAAACAGAACCTAACAAAATCTGCATGCCTCTCTGACTGATTATGAATTTGTTTGTACTAGTTATTAAACCTTGGTATCAAACTGTCATATATAGGAAATATCAATAAAATAAAAGATTAATTATTCTTAGTTAACAAACAAAATTAAAATACCTAGGTGATGCACTAAAGAAAATGTCCATTCATGGGAAAATGCTAAAGACAGAAAAATGTGAATCACATTATTCAAAACACAAACATACACATAAACACATATTCATACATCTACCAGCACAGTCGATCTTAGAAGCATGCAATGTCCCACATTTGTGACTATTCCTTAGGCAATAAGGAATTCTCTATCCGCTTCTGTAAATAAACTACGTTTGTTCTTAGGATCAAAACAAACTGGACTTTTCAAAGAATGAGGAATATAAGAAAGAAGAAATATATAGCATCTTGGTTCATGCCTTGGAGTATAAAACAAGAAATCTTATGAGGTTTCAAACAAACAAAATAATTGTCTTTGGTAAGCAAGTTCAAAATATATACTCTAAAAAAAAGTCACCACATTCAAGTTAAGACAGGGAAATTACCAGGTACTCAAACACTAAGCTGTCGTCTTAGGAGACAGTATGGAGCTCCACTATGTTAGGTCACACAACCTAAGCATGTCAAGGAAACAAACAACACAGGAGGCCTTGGAAAACCCACTTTTCCAACAAATATATAACTTCCAATCTGTTCCTGGGCATATATAAGACATAAAATAAAGGAACGTGTCCTTGTTCTCTTTTTCATATATATAAGTGTACCTATAACACCTCCAACTCTATAAAGGTTTGTTTTACCCTTCAGTCAATAAAATTAATAGCTTAAAGTTTGTACAGCCAGGGATACCAAGAATAGCTCCTAAAACTTAGATTATTTTTAAATTTTATATTTTGCTTGGGGAGCCTTATAAAATTTTAATTGCTATCATAGCACACCCATATTCAAAAATGAGTATTTTAATAAATTCATTAATATGGTAACAAATCAATAAGAATAACTTGTCATAACAATTATCAACATGAAATAATATGTTTTAGACTATGTAAAAATAAGAATCTAAAATGTTCTTAACTTTTTAAAATTCAGGGTATATTAAAAGGTAAAATATAGTACAAGAGCTAGCCAAATTTTTTAAAAAATCTAAGACTAGAATAATGAAAACTGTCATAGTAATTAGTAGAATATTTGCCACAATTAAATATGTGTCTGTGTGTATGGTAATATTTCTCAAAGAAGAGAAAAGTTCATACACAGGGCACTGAACGTTTGGACATGGGAGAAGGAAACAAAGTGATCAAAGCCAGTCAGAGCAGCAAAATTCAGAATAATATGCACCACTCAGTTCAGTTTGGCATGGTACACTGGATGGAAAGGAGAAAAGTTGAAGGTAAAGCTGTAAAGGTTGGTGGGTAAAGACAATAAATAGTTTTGAATGTCAAGCTGAGACTTTGTATTTTGTTAGCTAACCTGTGGGTAGCTATTTCATGCACTATGTAAGGTTGTCAAGACTTACAAGATTTAATTTTGTCTACTGTGATTTTAACAACTTGTAGAATTATATGTCACCCAAATTACATCAGTCAAAAGGCATGTAAATTCATATACATTAGTCAGTTTTCTCCCTATGTGATGGTATTTCAACCATGAGTCTCATTCCACAACATTTTCTGTCTCTACTGTATTACATAACTTCATTGCTCATGCTTCCTCTATTCCCAATTAGTATTGGTTGACCTGAAGTAAAAAGACAAGGAATAAAAAGATAGGAAATGAAACTAATCGGTCTTTGGGATAATTTCCTGTACTTACTATGAAGGATGAGACTGAATTCTTCATAATGTTGATAAATTGTCATTGAAGACAATTTCAAAAGAGGGGTATGAAAGTGGTAGACACGGAACTGGCAACATTACACCATTCCCAAACCTTCTTATGTTGTACCTTCTCACTAAAGAGGCTTAAAGCCAACTGCTTACTTTCATAGTTTCCCTTCTTCCTTAGGTAAACATGTGACTGATTGGAGATTTCTGGAAGTACTTCTGAGAAAGGCCGTAAAAAAGTGATAGACATAGATAAACATGAGTATAAGAAGTATACACTCATTATCCAGGATGTGATGCCTGGAACTGCAGTAGGCATCTTGTGCCCATTGGAGAAATGACCAAAAAAATTACAGGGTCGTTGAGACTGAAAGTGTTTAATTGCTGCACCAAGACCAGCAAAAGCTGGAAGAATTTCTTATTATATGGAAAAAATAAATGACTATTATTTAATTCACAGTTACCTGGGTTTAAGTTTTTTTGTTTTTATTTTTGCTCTGTAGTTTTGGTGTGGGTATTGATGTTATTGTTGATACTTGGGCCTGAACCTGTTCTTGATCAATACAAATTGTATTTTTTTTCCTACAAAAGTGGCATCATTTACATAAAAACAAAGTCTAGCATGGAGGATGACTCTGAAGAATAATACCCTTTCAGGTACATGGGTTCTGTATGCTTCTTATATTTTCAACTAATTCATTAAAAATACTTAGACTCAAATAAATAACATATATAGGTTTCCAATGAAGGTTTTGATCTACAATAACAACACGAAATTCAAGGTTTACAAATAACATGAAAAACGTTTGTTTTTTAAGATATATGGTCCATTGATTGTGATGTGTTTTAGACTGGCAAACATTTGAGTCAGGGCAAAGTCTCTGGACTGTTTATGTTGTAAGGCAAAAATAAAGACAGAAATGTTTTAAAAATGAACTTTTTCAAATAAAGTAGGGTCAGTTTATATATTTTTAAAGTTAAAACTATTAGTGTTGATGGCAGCTTAAATATTACATAGGAATTTCTGCTTTGAAGGTAGCAGAATATACGTCCAATGACATATGTTTTTTTTTTTTACAATAGAAGGACTTTTTCAATGAGAAGAAAAAGGTGATAATACAGATCTCTAGATTTTTGTCATAAATAACCTTATTAATTCCTGTTTAGAAAATATGAAAGTGGTCAAAATCATTAAAAAGAAAACTTTAGCTTATACTCTTGCATTTGCTCTTGTAATGTAAAATTTTAATAGTTGCCACAATCTTGAAGTTGTATGATATCCTTTATCACTTTAAATTAACAAAATAATGTTTATAATATATAACTTCTTCATCTTTGTAATCTTATCCTCCCATAGCCTGACTGCTGGTTGTAAAACAATAAATATTAAATGTCTCTAAATACTAGACCTTAGGCATTAAATAAAATGATAAAGGCTTTTATTATTTAATAATTCTACCAGAAAATTAGACTGAACTTGCAGAAAATTTTGGAGAATATAGCTCAAGCTTAATGCAACTTGTCAGGTGTAATAGAGAAAGAAATCATTTGTGTCCTTAGGCAAAAATTGTGGTACATACTGGTGAATAAAAAACTCAAAAGCCAAAGAGTAGTTTGTTTTGGAAGATTACATCTCTCTTTGGTGTTTTAAGGGAAAAAAGACTGCCATTCAGTAATGCCCCTATTGGTTAAACAAAATTCAAGAAGCAAGATGTATTTAAAGGAGACTATCACTGCCATGCACTTTGTATAAGTATTTCAAATACTTTAAACTATTTTCCAAAGTGAAGAATGCAGTGAGCAGATTTTGTGTGCCTGTGCTTTGAGTCTATTCCCTGTTAACCTTTCGCTGAAAAGACATGCCAGACATTATTTTCAGACAATTGTTCTGTTCAAAGAAACACTAAGAAAAAATAAGCATTTGCACTTGAAATATGAGGAACATTTTAATGGCATTAGAAATAATTTCGCTTTGCTAGCTGCAGGGCTAACAAAAATAACTAAAGAAAAACAGTCCAAAAATGTGATGAAAAGATATTTAGATTTATCACTGAACTTTGTATGCTGTTTCTCAGACCTTTCTTTCACCAGCTGATAATAAATGTCATGTAGACCTCACAGTCATGTCACAAAAGAAAAAGTATCTCTTCATTGAAGTGTAAGGTCCTCCATCTTTTCAAAAATGACAGATACTACAAAAAAGATATTAAAGTCTAAACTGTTAATCTTTTCAAGTAGAAAGAAAGTTTCTAAAACCTGGATATTTTCTCACTATGACAAATCATTTTAATGTAACCATTTAAATTATATATTAGCCTCTCAAGTAATAAGTGAAATTACAATTAACCTGCATTAGGTAATATCAATTTATCCTAGTAGGGATATGTTGCAAATCTACTAAATAACTCAGTATTGTGTTTTTCTGTTTGAGGTTGTTTGCTATTAAGTGTGGTGGATTGAATTATGTACCCCAGTTTGGACTTGCTCTTGGTCTTGGTCCACATTCCAGTGGGGGTGAATCCATTGTAAATAAGAGCTCTTCAAGATATTACTTCAGTTAAGGTTTGGCCCAACTGGATCAGGTTGGACTTTAATCCAGATTACTGGAGTGTTTTATAAGCAGAGGAAAAGTCAGATGAAGAAAGAAGCCACTGGAGAATCAAGAAGCTGGAAGTCAATGGAACCAGTTGCATAGTATTTGTTTTAGCAGCTAGAAAACTAAAACACTAAGAAACTTAAATTTTGTAATTGAAAAGACAATCAAATATAAAACAATTATTTAATGTGATAAGCAGAATTTACCTAGAGTAGCTGGTATAGTGCAATGATAGAGAATATGAATTCTATGCTCAGATATTCTGGGTTTAAATATTTCATCTCTTGTCTAATTCTGATCTTTGGATGCTGACCTTACCTATATGTGCTTTGGTTTTCCAACCTGTTACATTGGTTTTCTTGCCATATTTCCATACCTGTTTCCTAAACCAAGCATTATAGTATATGCTCCCTGCCAAAAAGCCTTTCTTTTTCTTCACTTATTTCCTTCTTCCCTCCCTCTCTTCTTCTCCCACCCTTTCTTTCTGCTTTCATCCTTCCCTTCCTCTCTTACAGAGAAAGTCTGTCTAGAATCCCTATATTGTTTCCTACCTAGGCTAAACATCTTAGAAAGAACTTCTTTAATTCTTGTTTTGAGCCTCTATTTAAATGAAGCTCTATGTTTTGTCCTCTTGTTTTCTTTCTGTATATGCACACACCACCACACTGTTATTAGCTCTCCAAAATCAAAGCTACTTCCCAAACAGGAATACCATAGAGTCCTAAAACAGGGCTTCATCCTAAACTAAAATTCTTCTAGAAATCCTGGAATGCCTTCTGAGAGACTTTCTCATGATACATTTGTCCTCCCCCAAAAACTACACTAAAAATCAAAGTTATTAGAGAGATGGCCTCAGAGGTATATTTACTTTGTGGTAATTCAAAGAGTTGTGTATTTATGACAGAATACATCAACACATTTAAAACTTAACTCACACTTTTGCCCTACCACCTTCCCATTTGCCCCGGTCAAAAATTTGGAATTCACTTTCCCTCCTGCTTCTCCCTCCCACCAATCCTAAATGTTTCCCTCTGCCTCTGAAATGTCTCTTAACTCTTACACACTTGCTCAACTCCACTCCCACTCACATGGGTCAGGCTTTCATAATCCCTTGAGTTTCTCATTATAATGCCCTCCTAACACATCCTGTCCTCACTCATGCTTCTATTTCATCCTGCATTTTACCATCAGAATTCTTTTCCATCATGCAACCTCCCACAGTGATTCTTTTATGCCTCAGCTTTCCCACTGCCAAAATGCAAAATAAGTAACATGGTGCTTCTTGATCAGACCTCAGGTCACTCTGAGATCTCTTCTTCTGCAGTTCTCTCCATGCCAACTTGCCAAAACACAACCCAATGCCTAACCCCATGTAGCCTAAACTGTAATCAAGTGAAGCAACTTCTTAATTCTGTGCATTCACATCTCTGTATCATTGCCCAGTATGATTGAAATATTCCATGAGTTAAATGGGCTCCTACCCTTGTTTGAGAATCCTAGCAGAATTACTTGCATAGTCATTGTGCAATGCTGCACAACAACAATATTCTTTAAATGCGATATTTTGTTTAATAATTTTTATATGTCAGTCTCCCTCATTAAATCATAAGCTCCTAAAGAGGAAGACTGTGTCTTATCCAACTTAATATCTAGCACACAAAATAGATTTGAGTTTGATCTGAACTGTCTACCTCTATTAGTGCCCCAAGAAAAAAAGGATATCCATTTATCTTAAGTCAAATTATTTCTCCCTGACTCACTGTATCACCCTGCCCTTAAATTTCTTTCTCCTTAGTGAAATCTGTTGAAGTTCCCCCACACCCACACCAGAGACATTTCTTATCACTCGGAGTAAGGGATCTAATTTTTTTTTGCCTGAAAGTAAGCTGTTTACCTCTAAGATTCACTTGAGTCTTTTTGTTTGTTGATTGGTTCCTGTAATTTTTTTTTAACATATGCTTATTTTTATTTCATCACAAAACAGATAAGGCAAACTAAAAGATACAAAGAATGATACAATAAGTACACCGATACCCAGAGCCAAGTTTAAGAAATACAGCCTTCACTTCCCTGATCTAATCCCAATCCCTCCCTGCCCAGAACTAATCACTATCCTAAACTTGGTGATTATTATTCCATGCATTTCTTTGAAATTTTACAAACTATGCTTGTATACATAATTATTATAATTCTTTTTTTGAAATTTTTAATTGTGTATAGATATAGAATTCGATATAGATAGATATTAAAGTTTATCAAGCATTCCTTGAGTTAGTCCATTCTCATTGTCATATAAATTTTCAACTGTATTAATATATCATGCTTATTCATTCTCATTTTCATGAATATTCTACAGTATCCTTTTTTTCCCCAAAGATTTTGCTAAAAATATTCTTGTATATATTTCCTTGGCTATGTATATGAGTGTCCCTAAGCTTCACTAAATACACAGAAATGGTATTTTGGAGAGGATAGATGGTCTTATAATACTTTCTCTGCCATACAAAAATTACCTACTAGGATTTTAATTCAAATTATATTATTGAATTTTTATACAAAATTCAAGAGAATTGGCATCTTTACACTATTAAGTCTTTCTTAATATCTTTCAATAACACGTTATACTTTTGTTCACAAAGAATAGACACAGCTTGGCCAAATCAAGTGCTTTACAAATGCCACTTTTTTTTTTTTTTTAAATGACATCTTTATATTAAAATTGCATTTTGTACATTTTCATTTCTGAGATACAAATACAAATTTGTCTTATATTGATATATATCTACAAAACAATTAATAGTTATTAATTCTATCTACTTTATTATTCAATATGAATATTTAATTAGGTTTTCTAAATCAAAATGATATATTGTCTGTAAAGGTGAACAATTTTTTCCTTTCTTGCAATATCTTACACATTTTGTTTCTCCCTTTGTTGTGGCTAAGAACAACAGGACATTATTAAAGAGAAGTGATAACACCAGCCGTCTTTGTCTTGATCTCAATTTTTCAACCAGAATATTCCCAGCATTTCATTTTTAAATATCATGTTACCTATAGGTAAATCTAAGAAATGTTCCTCCATTCCTAGTTTGTTAAGAGTTGTCTGAACAAATGTACCATCCACATATAAAATGTTATTAATAGGGGAAAGGGGAAAGAGGAGAGAATGTTGGGTATATGGGAATCCCCTATATTCTGTACATGACTTTTCTGTAACCTAAAGCTTCTTTGAAGATAAAATGAAAGAATTAAGACACTGGGGGAATAAATGGAAGAAAATGTACATACAAGACAACAGATCTTACAGTGATGAAAGACATAATGTCAAATTTTATTTTTTATTTTATTTTTATTACTTTTTTATTTCAAATTCTTTTTAATTTTTTATATTTTGTCCTTTTTAAAACTATCATTATTATTAGATTTTCTTATTAATTTTATTCAGTTATTCTGTTGGCTTCATTTTTTAAGTAGTTTTGGATCACAGAAGGGTTACAACTGTGGCAGGGGAGGATCATTGATGTGAGGTGTCAGTGATGGAGGATGCATGAGAGGAGGTTCACCTGGGGCATACCCATTAGGCATATGAAAGTGTTCAAGTGTTCATGGAGCATTGTCACAGTGCATGGAGACACACACAATAACCAAAGAATATCCAATTCCCATCCTGGGGAGTTCTGCCACATTCTCTAATGGGACAGCAAGAATCCCCTGATTAAAGGGGCAGTGACTAGGGAATGATGATAGACCATTGATGGGCGCTTGATATTGATGACTGTACTTATGAACCTTTGCTTTTGAAATTGAAACTTAGCCTAGTATTTTAGGTAGCCTAAGCGCTACCTCCTCAGAGCCTCCTTTTTGCTCATATGTGGCCTCTCTGTAAGCCAAGTCAGCATATAAATGCATACCTTCCCCCCAGCATGGGACATGACTCCTGGGGATGAGCCTCCCTGGCACTGAGGGATTACTACCAAGCAATTAGCAATGCAACTGGAAAAAGACCTTGACCAAAAGGGGGAAAGGGTAAATGACAAATGAGTATATATGGTTAAGAGACTTCAAAGTGAATTGGGAGGTCATTCCAGAAGTTACACTTATGCACATCTCAGCAAGATCTCATTGACTGCCACAGGAAATACTGCTTCAAATTGCAGGGTTCCTGAGGGCTCTGGAGACATCCAGACACTATTGGCAGGGATGACAGCTCAGGAGTTTGGCTCTCTGCCAGTGGGCCCTACTTTGGACTTTATGCTCTCCAGTGTGACAGAGTTGGACTCAGTTGTGGTTTCCCTACACATGACTCTTCTGCCCCTTATATTTGAACCTATACTTAGTACTAGAGTTAATAAGTCTGTGTCCAAGAGACTTAAATCTTTGGGATTTCCATGTGCCAGTCAGGCCCTGAATCTCAACAGAGTTGCAGCACCTACTCTCCAGTTCATTGGACTCACTCAGGACAACTAACAAGGATATGATGATGAACAATGACCATCCCAAGGAACAGAGAGAGTTTACAACTGCAAGCAAGAAAGTCCCAACCATCAGCCCCATGGGATCTAAGCCCCTCTCAGTTAGAGGTGGAGTTGGCATCACCATCCCAGAATCCTCAGGACTGGGGAATGAAGGATGGGCTAGAGTAGACTTAATGTTATTCTACTATAGACTTATTGTTATTCTAGCAATGGAAGAAATTTTCATTGATGTGGAGGCAGTGGCCACTGGAGGTTCTGAGGGGAGGGAGAGGGAAAAAATAGGTCCATTTTTGGGACATTGGAATTGTCCTGAATGATATTGCAATGACAGATACAGGCCATTATATATCTTGTCATAACTTACAAATTTGTGCAGAAGAGAGTTTGAACTATAATGTACACTATAATCCAAACTTAGTGGCAATGCTCCAACATGTGTTCATCAATTGTAACAAACGTACCTCACTAATGAAGGATGTTGTTAAGGTGGCAAAGTATGGGAGGTGTAGGGAGTGGGGTACATGGGAATCTCCTACATTTTTTATCTAACATTTATGTAATCTAAACATCTTTTAAAAATTTTTAAAAGGGATTAAAAAAAAAAGTCTTGTCTGGTTTGAGTATAAGGTATATTGTAGTTTCATGAAATGATTTTGGAATACCTTACTCTTTTTACTAACCTGTTAAAAGTTTATTCAATAGGAATGATATGTACCTCAAATATATCTAACAACCAACTGGGAAATCACTTGAGCCTTTTCATTTGTTTGCTTTCAGGAAGGTTACATTTTTCACTTCTGAATTTCTCTTGGTTATAAGTCATATTAGTAAATAATATTTGTTTCTAGAAATGTGCTTATATCACTGAGTTTCAAATATATCAACACTTTTTCATCTAATTAATTTTAAAACTTTGTTTTATCTCTCTTTATCACTTTCAAAATTATTTCTAATTATATTTAACTTTGCTTTTCTATTTTTTTTTAACAGTTTGGTCAAAAGTTTGCCTTTTTTATTAGTCTTTTCAAGGTTTGTAGTTTGAGCATTGTTGATCCTCTCTAATTTCTGTTTATTAATCCATTACTTTCTGAGCTTATCTTTATTATTTCTTTATTTAAAATTTCTTTTGTTTATATTTTATTTTCAGATTGGACCTTTATCACATTTGCCTTTCTTTATTCTATAGAAAGCAATTCACTTCATAAATTTCTATTTGATTACAATCTGACATCATTGCTCAAAATTCTGATAGTGTTTTTTTTACTGATGTCTTTATATTATTTTATTTTTATTGTGTTTTGCCCCTTAATTTACTTTAAATTTTTAAAATTTTCAATTAGATGTTTTCTCTTTTTTATGCTTTTTTAATTTAATTTTAATTTGTAGTTCAGAGGATGTGATTCATACAAAACCATTTCTTAAAATCTTCTCTGTGGGTTTGGGAATGATGTTTAATTCTGATTTTTGTTGTAGAATTGTAGCTATGCCTTTTAGACCAAGTTTGCTAACTGTGTTGTTTACATGTTCTACAACTTACTGTTTTGTTTTGCTCTAACTGTTTCATCAATTAATTCCTGAGAAATCTGTGTTAAAAGTCTTTTGATCTAAGAGAAGATTTGCCAATTTCTCTTGGTAATATCATAGTTTTACTTCATTTATTTAGATGAATGCAAATTTAGAGTGATCTATTTTTAGTGAATTGAACACTTTCCTCATTGTGTAATGATCATATTTCTCTCTAATAATACTTTTTCCTCAGTGTATATTTTATACCATATTAACAATGCTATGATGACTTGTCTTTCCTCAGTATCTTTATGCATCTTTTAAATAGCTTACAACTATTTTTAAAATCCAAATTGAAACACTCTATCTTTTAACTTGGTACTTGAGTCCACTTATATTTATATGTTTAAATTACCTTTGCCAAGTTATTTTGTGTCTTATAATTGCTCTGTTTTTGATATGTACTTAAATTTGGGGGAGGATATTTAATGGATTTTTTTTTTTAATTCAATTTTCCATCTACCGTTTTGCAATCTCTTCTATTTATATCTCTTATTTTGGTCCTTATTCTTAAAATTTATTATGCCCTCCAGCATGTTCTAAAGTTTATCAAAATCTCTACCCTTCTGACAAATAAAACCTTAAGATGTTTAACTTCAAATTTCCTCCTTGTTATCCCGTCAGATAATGTTTCTTTTTCATTTTCTCTATTCTCTACTGCTGGAGCTCCAACTAAATTTAGATTAAACTTTCTCACTGTCATTTTTATTGTAGCTGCCATAAAATCTTTTCTTTCTTGTTCAAGCAGGTAATAGGTTCTATACTTCCTTACCACAGAAGAGTTGGGTAGCAAGACTCAAAGTAAAAAGAGCATGCAGAAACAAAATAAAAAACAAACCATTAAAAAAAAACACACACACAACAAGACCAAGCACTTCAAAAACATAAAGTGTTTGAGGAGAAATGAAGATGAAGGGAGAAAGTAATTCATCAGTGTATGGGAAAAGTATATTGGAACTGTAAGGTGGGAAGAAATTGGGTTTCACCTACGCAGACTAGTAAATTACTCCACTTAACAGAGAGATCCAGGTAGAGGTAGACAGAGAAGAGAATATGAAAGAACAGAGAAGAGGGGAGGAGGAGGAGAAGTATGAGGAGTAAGAAGAGAAGGAAAAAGAGAGAGGGAAAGAGAGGGGGAGGAGGAAGACTGGAAAGGAGGGAAGGAGATGGAGAAGAGAAGATGCGAGGGGATGAGAGAGGGGGAAAGGGAAGGGAGAGGAAAGGATGGAAAGGGATAGAGGAGAGAAGAGAAAAGGGAAGGAAAAGGGAGGGGAGAGGGAAGAAGGGAGAGGGGAAGACAAGAAACAGCAAGGCAACCTTAAGTGCCAGAGAGGTTTCCTTGCAAGTGAGTTTCCAAAAATAACTTAAAGAATGCATCAGTGTTGTGAACTGAAATATCAGTAGTATAGGTAGCTTAAAAATAAATCTATGTCCCAAGTGTGGTAAAGAAGCAGCAGGAGCCTGATGGATATGAAGACACCATGAGGGAAAAGAACAGAGGGCATTTTAGTGATAGTCACTATTCAGAAGATAACCAGATCCATGTTTCTTCCACTAGTAACAATTTTGGCTTACCTAAGACCCCCAAAACCACTTTAAAATCCTACAGAAGACAGAATCCCCAAAAGGGACAACCTTCCAGAATGCCTTCTGTAAAATAAATTAATAGGAAGGTCAATGGAATAGGGCCTATGATTTGGAAATTAAATTGAGTTAGTTAAAAATGAAGTGATATTTCTTGTTGACCCAATTTAGAGGATTGAGAATCTTACCTACTGCATATAAATTCTAGATATGGATTTCTTCTGAGGTATTCTCCCAAAGGCTGAGGCTGGAAATTTCTACTAGAAATCATACAGGAATCTTGGGCCAGGAAGGAACTACTAATCTTATATCAGCTGTAATAGGACTATTTTCCTGAAGCCCTTTCACAATCTGACAGGTTTGCTACCCAGAAGACAGACCCCTAAATGCTGGGGGATTTAATATTATTAACACTCATATCAACCACACTAAGCCTCCAAAATTTTTACTTGTGTATATCTGTTGATGTCTTAAACTAGCGTCATTTTTCCCTGGGTCTTGGCATTATACATCTACTCTACTAGAAGTTCTAGGGAGTTTGTAAGGTGGGAGTGAGGTCTGGGACCAGAAACTTATTCTATTTTTGCTGATAATGTAGCTGAAATGCAATCTTGTCTATTCCCAGCTTCAGGAGAAGAGAGTTAGCTCAGAGATGTATGGTGGAAATACGGATGTAGTGTAGAACTATATGACTTTCTATCTCTTCCTAATATATCATTACCATGTAGCTTCAATAGTTTGTTTGAAGTGAATCTACAGAGAATTGGGCTTATCTGTATCTGAATATTAGGAAGGATACATTCTAAAGCCAAAATAATATTAAGATATCCAATCGCTATTGCCATTATTAGAGGTTCTTCTGCATTTTTAGTTTCCCAGATTTTCTTCAGGCCCCAGCTGACATGAAAAAGACACTGCTATAGTGCAGAGTTCATGGCAGAGCACATTTTATTTCACGGTGAGAAAAGTTTTTTTCTGTAAATATCCAGATAGTAAATAGTTTGGGTTTTGGAGGCCATAGTGGTCTGCATCACAACTATGCAACTCCACTGTTAAAGCTTGAGAGTGGCCATAGATAATAGGCAAATAAATGACTGGGGTTATGTTCCAATAAATTTTATTTACAAAGCAGCCAGAGGGTCACATTTGGCCCAAAAGCCTTAGTTTGCTGACCTCTGCTTTAGTGTGTGCTTTACTCCTGGAACTTCACCTTCCTCTGTAAAGAAACAAATTAGGAACCCACATATTTCTGTAAAATTCTGAATTTCCCAACATCCTTTCCAGGTTGAAACCTATTTGACTTACTCATCATTGAATAAAATGATGTTTTAGAGCTACCTCAAAAGTATCTAATTTAAAAGAGTGATTTTTTAATCTCAAATTGGTCAATTTATTGGGGGATTCCATTTTGATTGATTGATTGATTGATTGATTATTGAGTTTTGTCTCATGGTCAGAAAATCCATGAAGAAAAATATAATGTTGTAGGGGGCTTGGCCATTCTAGCACATTTATCCTGCTTATACTTTGAAGATAACATATACTGCAGGTGTGCAGACTGGGAATCATTACATAGTTGCAATGTATCTGCATTGAATGATGTCAAGAATTTGTTAGATAACTTTCCCACAAAGTAGTAAGATGACATTAGTAGTGTTTTTGAAAAGTGGACCCACACTTGGATGTTAAATACAGATGACTTGGCCTGTAAACCTAAAGGTTATGGTTCCCAAACTATGTGCCAAGGATCCTAGGAGTGCTGCAGTAACTCATGAGTACCAAAAGATATTTCTAATTTTCAAAAGATACCAAACACCTGCCAACCTATTTATCAATTTACCTATAAGCCTATATTTCTGACTTATCCTTTTGGACTCTTTTATACCAAAAATTTAAGTCTTTATTTAGCCCAGCAAGATTTTCTTTCTATATTTAAGTATGGATTTTCCGTTATATATTCCTTTTTTCTCATACTGGAATTTCTATTACTTAGGCATTAGCTAATCTAGAGCTATTAAGAAGTTCTTGTAATTTTTTTCTCTTATTTCCATCCTTTTGTCTTTATTCTCTTTCAGAAATAAGTTTTTGGCTTACTCCTCTAAGAAATTTAAATTATTCTGTGGTCCTTTCTAATATTGCCTGTCTGTTTTTAGATTTATTTCAAAAAGCATCTTTGTCTTTGGGAATTTGAGGGCAGTCTTTCCCAGAGTCAGGCCTTCAGTTTCCTGCTGGAGCTAAAACTGCAGAATTCCTTACCAAAGTGGGCAATAATCCTTTGGAAGTAATAGTCTGAAGTTCCACCAGCCAAACTCTCTATCCTACACACACTGCTAGAATAGTCTTTATAAACTACCATTTTTAAATTACACCATTACCCTTGTCAATAGATAAGTAGTGCCTCCTTGTGAATTGGTTCAGAGTGACTCTTACCCATGCCCCTGGCAGTGACTCTTATAATATCCCCTAATTAAATTTCATTTTGTCTTTCAAGTGTATTTCCAAACAGATTTGAAAATCATAATTTTCCCCAACACAAAAGCTCTGCAAACAAAAAGTATGAATAGAAACCAAATAAAAAATATATCCTTCTGTACACAGAATCTATTTTGTGGGAAACAGCATTATATACAAGCATGTTTTTCACCCTGTAAATTATAATGCTAAAAACCTATCCACATATAAAGTTTTCAGAGGAATAAAAAGAGTTGAGTGTCTTTAAATTATGTTCTTACTTGTAAAAAAAAAAATGCTATTAGTTGTGAAGGCAATAATTTATGTTAATACAGTAGGAGCTGCCTATTTTATAAACCCTTCTTTTCTTGTATTTGTAAATGCCCCTAATAAAAGGGTACGTCTTTAAGAATATTTCTAAGCAGTGACAATGGTATTGAGAAAAATGGGATTTGTAAACTTCCTAAAGAGCAAATAAACTAGTTCTATCCTGGCTAGTTTTGCTTCAAAACTAAAGTATGTTGGGTGAAAATTTTGCTAAACATTTCAACTTTGTATTAAACTAAACGCTGTCTTGAATGCCTTTACTGTATAATATAGTATAGATCTGCTTCAGCTTTCAAGAATAAATTTTCCATCTGGATTATATTGTAGGTGTGAAAGTTTGTAGTTGAAAGACATGTACTTGGCAAAACTTAAAATTACAGGAAGCTTTTTGAGTAAGTGAAAGGTGAGAAATTACTACAGTCAGATCTGAATATCTGATTTCTTCATTTTGAATTTTACAGTTTTCTTTGCAGCACTTGGAAAGTTAAATGAGTCTAAAATCACTATCATTTTATATTTATCTTTAAAAACTTCTTTAGAAACATTTTGTTCATTGAGGTAGAAGAATATTTCTTTTTAAATGTGCTCTAAGATATAAAGAAAAACTTCTATTTTACAACTTGTAACATATTGAGAGTCAAGACCAAAAGAAAGAAAAGAAGAGCATAGAAAAAAGCAGGATTTGACAGGAATGTATATTCACTCCTCTTCAAAAAGGTATTATTTCTTTAAATTGCAAAAATTTAAAGCCGAATAGCTAAAGTAATATCGTGCTTAATACCAGGATTGAAAGGTTCACATGTAAACTGCTGAAGGCAATGTACAATGGTGCAGCTGCTTTGGAAAACAATTTGGTGGTTGCTCAAAAGGTTAAGCATAAAGCTACCATAAGACCCAGCAATTCCATATCTAGATATGCACTCAAGTGAATTGAAAGATATGTCCTTACAAAAACTTGTACACAAATGTTCATAGTAACATTTTTCATAATAGCACGAAAGCCCATTAGCAGATGAAGAGATAAATAACATGTGCTATAGGCATAGACTGGAATGCTATTCAAGAAAAAAGGAAAGAATGAAGTAACGATTCATATTACAACATGGGTGAACCTTGAAAACATGCTAATTGAAATAAGCCAGTCACAAAGGACTATATATGGTATGATTCCTATCTATATACAATGTCCAGAATGTGTACATCTATAGAAATACAAAATACATTAGTGGTTTCCTGAGGCTTGGGTGGAGTGGGAAGTGGGCTGGGGGGAGGGATGGGCTCAGAACTTTGTTGGGGTGCAAAAAATATTCTGAAATTGATTGTGGTTACGGTTGCACAATTCTGTGAATATACTAAAAACCATTGTACACTTGAAGTAGATGAATTGTTTGATATATGAATTATATTTCAGTAAAACAGTTATTGAGACAATTATTCTCAAGGATTTAAAGGAAAGGATGAACGAAATGGGAAAAGATGGATGATAAAAAGAAAAACCAAATGGAACTTCTAGAGCTGACGGTTGTCAGCCAAAATGAAGAAACAACAACAAAAAATCCTAGAGGGACTGAACAGGAGTTTAGACAATGCAGAATAAAAAAAATCAAGACATCACAACAGAAACTAAAAAAACTGAAACACAGAGAGAAAAAAAAATGAAGACACAGAATGATGTGTGGCACATTTTCCAGCAGGAAAACCTATTTGTAATTGGAGTGCCTGCTAAGGAAATCATGGACACTCTCAGCAGCCATCTCCTAGCCCTCGCCTTACACCCCTCCTTATCCCTTCTTGCTTCATTGTGTGCAGGTGTTTCAGTATGTTTCCAATCCGAAGCCAGGGAGGACATTAGGTCTAACGGAAAAACTTGACCATACTTTGAACCTGAAACAGGGTACAAACAATTCTAGCTTCTTATCATGGTGGGCACCCTCATGGCAAGGTCCCCTCCCCCTACTACAGTTAAACATAGAATTTAGTGGCCAGGGAAAAGCAAATCTATTTTAATATTTAAATATACAAAAATATTTATGTGTATAAATACGCAGCCCTCCAACAGCACAGAGGTCCCTCTTTTCCGAAGCAAAACAGGGCATGTGGAGCTGCCATCCACGAACCCTGACCAGAGCAGTTAGCCTTCCTTGGATGCTGGCCATGACAGGACTCTTCCTCTGCTCTTTCGTACATTTTGTGCTGTGTAAGTAATAACGTGGTAATTTGTTGACAATTTCTGTTGTACCTGAGCCTGTGATCCCACCAAACACCATGTAGCAACACAGTCCACAGTTTCTAAAAGAAAGGAGAGAAAGTAAGTGGCAGTAGAATATTTGAAGAAATAATTGTTGATTTTTTTTCCCCAAATTTATAGAAAACTATAAACCCACACATCAAAGAAACTCAACAAAACGCTAAGGAAGATAAACACAAAGGAAACACACAAGGAAACATTATAAATAAATTGCAAAAAATTGCAGAAAAAATCCAGCAAGGAGACAAAGGGGAGTAGGAGATGGAAAAGACACATACTTAAAAGGAATAAAAAGAACAACAGCAGACCTCTGTTATAAACAAGGCAAATCAGAAGACAATAAAATAATATCTTTATATTTCCATAGAATGGCATGAATACTCTATATCCAATGAATTTCTATATCCAGTAAAAAATATCTTTTAAAATAAGGACAAAATGTATAATTTAGTACAAAATCTGAAAGAATTCATGACAAGGATACTGGTGCTATAGTAAATATAAAAGGAAGTTTAACAGTCTGTAGACTAATACCAAAAGGAAACTTGCAAATAAGCAAAAATTGAATAATAAATAAATACTTTTATTCACCTCTCCAACTTCTATAAGAAAGTTGATTGTTTAAAGCAAAAATAATAATGTATGTTGCAATATACTCTATGTAAAAATCAAAAGTAAGAAAGTAATACCATAGAGTAAGTAGAGGACTGGAAGTAATTAGATGAAAAACTCTTACATTATAGATAAAAGGTAAATTTGTATTTGAAGGAAGACTGTAATAAGTTAAAGGTACTAAAGAGATCTTGCACTCTAGTGCAATAACGAAAAGGTAAAAGGAAGGATGTAACTACTAAGCAATAGAACAGATAAAATAGAATAATACAAATAAATAATGCTAAGTCAGTCAGTGAAAGAGACAATAAAAAGAACTAAAGGGACAAACAAAATACATGGAAATATGATAGACTTGAACACAATCAAGCCCACAATTGTAATAAATATAGGTGATCCACATAGTCCAATTAAAGAGCAGAAAATGTAATAATAGATTAACAAAACAGGATCCAACTAAATAACCTACAAAATTTTGCTTTAATATGAAGGCACAAAGAGGTGAAAATTTAAAAATGGAAAAATAAAGTAAATAAATCGCTATTCTAATGTTAATATTCTATATTTAACAGTATAAATCAATTCATGAAATAGTTGGATAACATTAACATTTTTGTATTATTGCCATATTAATTTATGATCGCATTGGTTGCAAAATATATATCTATTGAAACTAAAAGGCAAGTTTTTGGAAAACAAATATCTGTGCAGTAAAATTTATGAATTATTTATGAAAATTGTACTCTTTCACGTAAATGCATACTTTTTAAAATGCAAAATTTCAGAGTTTAATGATACTTTAAAGTATTTTACTTTGGTGGTTACTAATCTAAAGTATTAAGGGAAAATATCTGAAATAATATATGAAACTTTATTGTCATGTTTGAGAAAAATTGTTTCAATAAGAAATATTAATAGTAAAACTTGTTGGATATTGTAGTTTGCAGTCAGTGTAATGTTCATGAGAAAATCTGAAGTTTCAGCCAAAATTTAGGAAAAAATTCTGGACGTTTTATTGTGTCAGTCTTAATCAAAGTATTTAAGTGTTTCTGAAAAATGCAATAATGGGTAAAAGTCAACTAAATCTCTCCTATTATTTTCCTGTTAAACTTTATATTTGCCATTGCACATCAAAAAAAAAAATCAATCACAGAGAATTAAATAAAATCTCTGAGAACGTGGGAACTGAAGTAATACAATTTGGAAGAGTATTTGCATTTTGATGGTCAGCCTATTGCACTACACTGTGCAAAGCATATGAAATCTTATATACATGTGCTTTCAGGATTGTAGAATGATAATAAACAGTTGGAAAAATTAGTTCAGGTTCAATAAATGATCTGCAATACTGATTTTAATACCTTATTAGCTTTACAAGTAAGACACAGCTCAGTTCTTAAAGCTGACTGATAATCCATCTGCTGTTAAGAGTGCTTGAATGTATAAAATTAAAAGGAAACTTTGAAAGAGAAATAATGACTATAGATAAAAAAACAAAGAAATTAACTCATAATTTAGTTGAGCTGTGGGCATCATTATGACATTTTGTTTGTTTAACAGCCTGATGGTATACCTTAAACTTCCAAATTGGAAGATACTTCAACTCAGCCCAAAATAGTAGACTTCATTTCAAACAAATGAAGATAATGCACGTCTGATTTCAGTTAAAATTTAACCTAAAACAACCCAGAATCATATATAAAAGACATCAAATTGGTATGCAAAAAGATCTTTGAAAATAATTCAATATATCAAGCTCTGGGAAACTCAGATATTAAATGTGGAAAAACTGAAGAAAAATACATCTCATTAGATATTTCTCACTGTGGAACAGAGTTTGTTTCTCTTTGATTCTACCTTGAGGTCCTGAAAGAATGAGGAAGTTAATATATGAGTGACAGGATAATAATAACATTTGTATCTCCTATCCCCAAGGGACTCAAATTCTTTAGAGGATGATCTCATTAATCCTCACAGCAACCCTACAAAGTAAACAGTAAAAATAACTATAATAACCTCTTTATAAATTAAATTAGAGGGAAATTTTTCAGAGTTTCATATAAACAAAAAATAAAAGCTGTACCTTTTGCTTTGAGTATACTAGTTTAGCTGCTGGACTGCTACTTTTTAACTTTGAGATGAGTTTTTGTTTTGAAAATGCAAAACTCATTAAGTAATATCTTACTAAAATATCCATATGCATTCTATTGAGTTTAAATTCTTTGATGGTTATTCTAATTAATTAGGATATTGAACTTGTAACTGTAACATTTCTCATTAGGCAGAGGTGTGAATATTAACACACCTAAATGTTTCAACATTACATAATGTAAAAAATAGATTATCAAGAATAAATATAAGAAGAAAATTCCAATGAGCAGGGCATTTACCGCATGAGAAATCCAGGTGTAATCACCACATGTTCAAATTTTCATCTCAAAATAAATAAGATAAGCATTCATGCAGCATGTCAAACTATTGAATTATATCAATAGTTTACAGACGTATTTTTATTATTATTAAAATAATACATTACATACAGTAAATTTTAGAAAACACCAAAAATTACAAAAAGAAATCTATAATGCTGAAATATAAAATCAGTATTCATAATTTAAAAATCAAAAATAAACTATTGCAAAACATGAGCATGTTTAATTCCAGGCTATGGCCCACATGCATATGTATTTTATTACATATTTTATAAATTATACACTTTAATCATGCTAAATATGCAGTTTTGAAAATACATTTTAACCTAACATTACAAGTATTTTTCGTTTCTTTAAAAATTATTGAAACATTAATTCTAATATCTATATTGTAGTATATCATAATAGAAATTAGTTAAGATTTTTTTTTGGTGGATAATAAATTGCATCTACTTTGTATATTACAAGCAATGCAGGAATGAGCCTCTACAAGCATCAATTATTTGTCTACATTTCATATTATTTCTGTAGATCTTTTCAAAAAAATGAATTACTGTAGCTTTTCCACTGAAGGTTTTTTAAAATGAAAAAATATTGTCTCTCCTGATCCTTTTCTTTCTAATTTCTATGGCTTTTTTTATTTTATCAGTGAGGATAGTAACTTGTGATTCCACTTTTCTCCATTTAATTCTTTTCTTCATTCATCTACTGGGGTGTGTTTTTAATCCATTTTTATATTGTGTATTTGTTTATTAAAATAATATCTACTCTTTTGAAATATCAGGAAATAAAAGGAAAGACAAAGAAGAAAGCAATAATGCCTTGTAACTTAGAAGTAGCCAGAATGATGATCTGTCATCCATGTTTCCATTAATCTGTCCAGGCACATATAAGGATATGGAAATAGACTGATAGTGAATAAGTAGACTGAGATCGAGAGAAACAGTTTTATAATGAGATTACATTAAACATGATTTAAAATATATTAAATTTGATTTTAATTGAATTTAAGAAAATAAATACAAACTAAATTGATACTGAAGGGTTTATAGAATATCATATTAATGTTTTTCACTACAGGAGAAATGATTTACTTACAAATCACTTCAAGGTTAAGAAAAGAGATTTTCATATGTATATTGGGTTTATAGCCATTATGATTTTATTTAACCACATGAATATATTTTAAATACTATAAGAATAACTCCATACTATATAAATGAAGTTTTTAGCTGTCTTATATGTTCTTCTACCATCCCTACCCTACTTATCTATTTTATTGCATGAATTATTTTTCATTTCTCATGTTTTCTTGCATTTATATCCTGTTCAGGTACATAATTTTGCTTCTTTATTAAGGTAACTTTAATTCTCAAATTCTCAATTTACCACATCTCCTCTTTTCATGATGTCTTTATTTTGACTCATTTGTGGATAGACTTTTATTTGGGGGTTGTTTACTCAATTAATATATAAATAAATCTATGTTTGAAAATGCCTTCATACTGGATACTCAAACAACAGCTTGGTTGGGAATAAGATTTTAGGTTCACACTTCCTTTCACTCAGAAAGGCTTTACTCTTATTTCTTATTGCCTAGTTCTAGCCAGCCTGATGACTTCTGCATCTAAGTATCTTTTTTCCTACTTGTTCTAAGAATTCGTTCTTTATCACTGCAGTTCATTCCTTAACCTGGGTATGTTGATTGTCCTGCATTTGTATTTTCATGATATCTAGGATGCCCTTTCAATGATTATATACAGTTGTGGGGTTGTTTTTTGGTTGTTGTTGTTGTTGTTTGTCATCTCTTCTGAATCTCAATATGTTCTTCTATGTTATTAATTCAAATTTCAACTGTTTCAATTGTTTCTCCTGAGTCAAATTCATATATCATATCTGTAATGGGACAGCTTAGATTTTTTATGTATTGCTTATATTTGTTGCCTTTTCTTCTTTCATTATATCTTTTCATCTTTCCTTTTTGGATCTCTATTTTTATTAAATTAATATGTTTATATAATGAAAAGCACAAGCATGCAATTATTCTGTTTCTCTTGCTATGTTTTCTTTCAGACTAAGTTTTACATGCTATCTTTCTTTCTTCTCATTTCTTTTTTTTTTCTTCCTGCTGTAATAACTTTGTATAGTTCCTGCCCCATTTCTTCTTAGTTTGTTTATATTTAATGGCAACAGCTCTGTCCAGACGTTTCTGTTTGATCTCTGAATCTTTTCTGCCTTCTGGACTACAGGTTGAGGTGAAGTGTTTTTCGCTTTTTCTCTATTGGAGAGGGTTGATGTGACAGGATGGGATCATTCATTTGGAATGAGTTCTGTTCCCTATGTTGGAAAACAGGTTTGCAGTCTCTTCTGAGACAACCTTAAATCTCCTAGAGGAATACCTCTTCCATACAGGCAGCTGTGTATCCCATTAATCTGGAAAAGGCATATTTCCCCCCACTTTAGCTAGTGCCCGGGAAGAAGGAAAAGGCCCTTGTTATCTATGATGAAATCTTGTGGTAGTGTGCAAACCTTAGACACTTGAAGGCTTTTTCTTACCTTTGTCCTCAGAATGTGTCTTCTCTAATGGGAAGCCGATAGTATGAGCACTCAGGATTATGTTAACTCTTTTTCTCAGAATTATTTCAGGAATAGAGAGTGGCAGGCCAGGTAATGGTTAGTTAGAAAAAGGCTAGGAGATCTCAAAGTGAGTCGGGAGGTCATTCCAGGGTTACGCTTATGCAAGTCTCAGCAGGATCTCCTTAACTGCCGCAGTAAACAGTGCCTCCAATAGTGGGCTCCTGAGGAATTCAGCACCTTGTCAATGGGCCTTACTTTGGAATTTATGCTCCCCAGTGTAACAGAGTTAGACTCATTTATAGGTTCTCTACACATGGTTCTTCTGCCCCTTTTATTTCAACCGATAATTAGCACTATTCTCGTTAAATATATGCCCCAGAGAGTTAAATCTTTGGTCCGTCCATGTTCCAGCTGAACCCTGAATTTCAGCAGAGTTAGAGCACCTACTCTCCAGTTCATTGGACTCACCCAGGACAACTAACAAGGAGATGATGATGGACAACGCCCATCCCAAGGAACAGAGAGTGTCTACAACTGCAAGCGCTCTCTCAATTAGAAGCAGAGTGGGCATTACTCTGAATGATGAAGCAGAGTGGGCATCACCATTCCAAAATCAAGATTGGGGAATGAGCAATGGACTAAAGTAGACTTATTATTATTTTTCTATAGACTTAATATTATTCTAGCTTCTTTAAAAATAAAAAATATTAATTTAAAAAAAGGAATTTCATTTCTTTTCAGTGAATCTCCAGATTCTTAATGACTTTGCAAATTCTCTATTTTTAGAAGTTTATGGAATAAGGCTATTTCCCTTTCCTCACCAGGTTATTCATGGTGAATATTTGGTTGTTTCATTCATCTACTTATTTATCTATATCTTCATTTCATTTAATTTTATTGCTCTGTGCCTTTGAGTTTAACTTTATATTTATATTTATTTTATGTTTAATATAAAAGCACTTATATTTATATAATTATATTTAATATAAAATATATAGTAGATATATCTAAATTTATTTTATAATTTTTATTGCTTTGCAAGTGTGCATCTAGCATATCCATACAATTAAATGAATTTATTATTGGAAAATAAATATGTCAATAGGTTTGTATTTTAAAGAGACAGAGCTATTCACAAGCAATAAGAATTTCTAGTATCACATACTCTCCCTTCCCTAACACTCACATGCACATACACTCACACACACACACACAGACACACACATTAGGAAATGAAATTGTGTAGGAGTGTTAATTGTTTAATTCTTATTAATAAGTTCTTAAACTTATTGTTAAAAAATAATTACCTGTTTTGAAAGAATGATATATAAAATGTATCAAACAATACAGAAAATGTGAATTATTTTAAATCACCTGGCATTCAACTACCTGTGATTAATGATTATTAATAGATAATGACCATCATTTCAAACATATTTTTATGATGGAGAGGATAGCTAAAGAAACAGTTAAATACTAGTAAAAATTTCACAGAAATAAAATCATACTCTGAATACTTTTTTTTTTTTTTTTACAAGGGATAGTGTCATGGGGGGGCGGGGGGAGGCACTCCCTGGATGTTCTGGATTATGGCTCTGAATATTTTCAAAATAACATTTTACTAATTCAAATAATTGAATTAAATTTAATTTTGTTTACCAGAATAAATGGAAATTGAAGTAAAACTAAAGATGATCAGAGAAATGTTCTTCAAAAGAAAATGTAATAGCTCCCAAGTTCAATCCAATATAAAAGAATGAAATGTTTTTAAGTTTCTGAGTTCTTATTTTTTTAAATCTTTATGCTTCAAATTTAGAAATTATCCTTTAATTCCTTTATTCCAAATAATAAGTAATTAGCACTCATAGCCTTCCTCATTTCCTGATAACCGTACCTTATAGCATATTACATCAAGTTTAGTGATATTTACATTAATCATTTAATTACAATTTACATAATGAATAAATGTCAACTGTATATCCAGATGGATTCCAAGACCACTCTTTGTCATTTTCCATGATTCCTTTCCATTCCTAGGTATCAATTTGCTTTCATAGATCTCTAGATTGGTTGACATTTGTAATCAGATAGGAGTTTTTAATCTTCTAGTTATATATTCCTAAGGATTTGGGGATGTGTGAAACTATCTGTATTTTGAGTTTGTATTCAAAGACATGTTATAAAATGTGGGGGTCATAGCAACAATTAAAATGTTACCTGATTGTTTTCACGTTGAAAATTTCCTGTAAATACTCAGAACCAATATAGAACTGATATACAATGATCCTTACTACATAAGCAGAATGTGAGCTACATTACTGCTTCAAGTTGAGCAATGAAAAGAATAGATCAATATGGGTGAGCTAACTTTTATGGAAGGATGCTACTAATGAAACAGGAGTACTTTTATGGAATCTTTTGAAAATATCTTTGCATTTTTAGATCTTTTAGCTACATTTTTTGAGCATCACTTAAAATACAGGCATTTAGCATAAGACAATGCAACTATGAAGTAATTTTGTAAGAAAAATATTGGTGTTAAGAAAAATTAGCTTTGATCAATTCAGTTCATTTTTCAAGTGTTTTATTGCAAATTATTTTAATTTTTCCTGAAATTTGTTTCGTTTAATTTGTTTTCCTGTCTTACTGAATTTTGTTTTTAGAAATCCAAAATTAACTTTCTTGAGTTTACTCCCAATCATGTTTTCTCAAAACTTTAAAATTTTCTTAGAATTTTTAAAAATTCAAATAATATAAAAATAATGTTTAAATTTAAATTTTTTATTTTTATTGGATTTCTATAGAGCTGGAAGGAAGCAGCACTTGCAACAGTTTTCACATAACTCAGCATTATTTTGGGCATCTGAGAGCTAAGTTTCAGAAGTAAATGGTTATGTGTTCCGCTCTAGGAATTTTGGTGCTCCAAAATATATTGAGAGAATATGCATTGGTATTAATTATAGCTTTGACATTGCTCCAGATGCACATAATACCTGATGTGTAAGCCAGATGCCCGGTGTGTTCCTGCCTCCACCTGTACACTGCTGCTCAAGGCACTCAAAACCCCTGCTGATGCAGGTGGGCCATGGCACACTTCCAAGATCTAGCTTATGATACTTTTGCTGTCCTCTGGGGAGATGGGCAGGATAGTTCTACAGAAACATTTATGATTTCATTAAAGGTGCATCACCAAGAGTCAGTGGGGGCTTGCTAATTGATATTTGGAAATATAAATTTCTTTTAACTACAAAGGAAGCTGCTTCTATCTCCTTCCTACCTAATCATTTGCAAGAGTTATATATCCTAACAAAACTTTCTTACTAGCCTTGACACTTTTAAAGTTTTTAAAATGGCTTTTCAACTTGGGAAATAAATAAATTTCTACTAAGGAATTTCTGAAAACCCTTTTAATAATTGTACATATTCCTCTAAATTTTTAAATCCGTATAGCTTGTACTGAAACTTCAATCAATGGCTTAGTAGGTTTTCTTGTTGTTATGATGTCCCCCCAAAATTCTCCAATTCTGGCATTTCACAGTGTTTTACTATCTAATACATTGATTATAGCAGCACATTTGCCTCTGAATCAAAACATATTTTCCTAGCTTTAATATAAGGGAAAAATAACCTTTTCTGGCTTAAAGTTTGTGGTCTGTGGTAATTATTTCTGTAGGTATTTTCTAAATATCCATCACCATTTAATAAATAATAATTCACCAATGAATTTTTTATTATCATCATAAATATGGTTGTAGTTTTCTTGGAGTCAATTTTTATTTGCCAGCCTCTATAAATATCAATTATCTACTTAGAGAAAACTCAGGAAAATATATTTCTTCAACTTATCATGTCTTGTTGCTTCATAAAGGTCTATTGCAAAAGCAAAATGAAAAAAAATTTTAAAGCAAAATTTTATGTAAACATAAAACCATTTTTTTGTCTAAGTTTCTATGATTCTGGTGATTTTTCTAGTCTAATGGAAAATATGACAAAAAAACTCTATGATGGTAAAGGCTATTATTTTATGAAAAATTAAATTAAAAAATAATAGACATTTCCCATTTGCTCTTTGTAAACTAAATCATAATCTATATTTTGGAATTAATAAAATCTATAAGTATCTCATTGATGCATTTATGATACAATGTTATTGTTGGCTTTACTTAATTGTATTAAGAGTGAAAAGAACAAAAATTGTTCACTGTCCATAAAAGCCTCTGATTATTGTATAGTTTATTGAATGCATAAGTCTTTTTTTGTCATATAAAAATGATACATCATCTATATTTCTTGTTTTGACCTTATGAAGAACTTTTGTTTCTAGTGTATGATGGACTGTGGTTAACCATACAAATATGAGAGCATTCCCTCATGAACTCTGACAAATGTACAATACTAATACATGGTGTTAAAAATAGGGTAGTTTATGGAAAAAATACATCAAATGTAAGATTTGGGTGATAGTTAGCAGTAATATTTTGGTGACATTCTTTTATAATTTGTAACAAATGTTCCATAGCAAAGCAAGGTGTTGATGGTGGTGTGTTATAAGGGAATTCTGCACATTATACATGACTGTTTTGTAAGCTTGCAACTTCTCTAATAAAAATTTAAAAAAAACAAACTGCAATCTCTATCCACATATTACCAACAATGCATAGGCTTAGAAAAGCAAACATATGTTTAAGCAAAAATATATGCCTATAAAATATTCAAATAATAATTTTCTATTAGATATACTTTGGAAAATAAACTTCTATTTTACTACCACTGCTTAAATATAAACAGTAGTATATATGAAGTTATAGAATCAACTGCACTTAGATTATTCTTCTTATTAGTAATTTAGTTACTTTTAAAAATCTGTTTTTAAAATGTAGATTCTCAAATGTTATGATTGCAATACATGGTTCTTAATATTTTTCTGAGAGGTCTAGCTTTACTTTATCAGGAAAAATGAATTTTTTCTCATTTTCTCTCATTATTTTTCTGGAAGAACTATGAAATCATAGGATGTATAAAGTCCAATGTCTGAAATTCATAGTTTTTTTTAAAAAATCTGCCAATTAAGCAGAATTTAATTATTCAATTAAAATAAACTGGTTATCCAGAAGTTAATAGATAAGCCCAGCACAGAATATCAGAGAAGTAAAATATTAACAAATTAGATAAATTAATTTGGATTAGATAAATTCAAAATTCTAAATACCAAAGTCTCCACTATGAACACTAATTATAGTTCTGTAGATATAGATATTACAGTATATTTGGCTAAATTTATACTGAACATATATCTTATTTTGAGTGATTTTAGTAAATCCTTCATATCTTTACAGTTTTATAGTTAATTAAAATGAAAATGGGATTTCTCACACCATCATGCTGCCTCAGCATCTCCCAGGTCGGTAGTAATACAGAGTTCTGGACTCTCGTAATGCCTCAGCATCTTAGACCCTATCATTAGGTCCCTCAGCAACCACTCCTGACCTGCTTATATAAGACAAACCGCTCTCCTGTTCTTCCCCAAGTCCTACCTGAATTTGCTTCCCCAATAAAGTCATAAATGAACTTCTCAGTCCCCACTCTTGCTTGACCAGTGACCAACAGCTCCATCCATATAACACTATTAAGGCAGACACCAGGTCCATTGTAACCTTTTGCTACCCACATGCTTGGTTGAGCCTGCACTCCTGACATGCTTCCCTGTGTGACCCTACAAGGCATACAACTCCACTCTATTCAAGGACTTGTAGGTACAAATAAACATTTCTTATGCATACGTCTGGCATGACTCATCCTTGCCACACCTATTTATATAAAGAGCCTGGCAATGACTTTTTTTTTCCAAAAATACAGTTCAAAAAATTTCAATTTTGCTGCATTTCAATTGCTATCCCTGAGTTCATCATAAATCTCTTTTTACACTCATCTCTTCATAAATTGACTTCATTGTTTTGAGAAAATTATTTGAAATTATTTTATGACTCCCAAAAAGAGAAATATTATGTTTTAAACCAATCCATTCCTGTGCGTGTGAGGCCCATTTGACTGGATTGCGCCAGTGAGACGTGATTCATGTTGAGTCTCTGCCCTCTTGCTGAGTCTGATATAAACGAAGACACAGAGACTGAGACAGACAGGAAAAAGGGGACCTTGCATATTTGAGTCTGCAATGTGAGAAAGAGGATTGCTTAAGCACACAGCCCCCAAGAGGCCGGGCCCATGTACCAGCTCAGGAGGAGACCAGCCCTGCTACATGCCTGATCGCTTACAGCTGAACTTGGGAAGAGAGAGGAACAGCCGAGACTGATACAGGAGGCCCTGAAAGAGATAAGCCCTATGCCTGGTTGCTCACACCTGACCTCCAACAGATGGTAGATTCTGGAGGGGAAAGCAGAGACCTCCACAGAGTTTGGCGGCCATCTTGCTTCACCTTGTGGCGACAATGACAGGATCAACAGTAGCTGACTTAGTGAGAAAGCACCTCTTATGGTGTCCTGAGTTGGCCTTTCCACTTCCTTAAAGCTGTGAGCTTTTACCCCAAATAAATACCATTTATAAAAGCCAACACATTTCTGGTACTTTGTATCAGCAACCCTATGGCAAACTAAAAAATGCCATATCCATTAACTATTACAAAGAATTGAGCTTCATAAACACAGGCCAATTTTCTATGAACTTGAAAATAACATGTAAGTTCTAGTACTATCTCTATTTTATGCTTTTCAATCCTTCTCTAAGCTTTTTCTTTAATACAAAATCTAAAATCACCTCCTTTCTTTTTGAATTCCTAAGTATTAGATTCTCAAATTTACTTTTTTAATTTTATGAATACTTTATTTCCAAAGGAAGGGTTTTACTTTATTTTCAAAATGTTTTCTTTCTTTCAGTTCATGTCAGCTCTGGACAATGCAAATAAGTACATTTTTCCATTATTAATTATAATAATCCAAACAAATGTACAAAAGTTGATTTTGCTAGAAAAGAGAAATCTATGGGCATATACTCATTCCTTTCTTTATAGCTGATTTACAATCCCTGTACTTCATTGATTTATGGGCACACATGATGTTCTTTGACCATCTGCTTTGTGCTTCATACTGTGCTATATTCTGGTATAAATATAGATATCAATAAGATCTGACCTTCAGGATTTCACATACTCAGTTAAGGAATGCAGAAATGAATAAATAAGTACAATTTAGTGGGCAAAGTGCTACACTGGAATTATGCTCAGATGCTATGGGCACACAGAAAAGCGTGTATACAACACTTCGCAATGTATTTAGAGAGGCTTCACAGAGAAGGTGCCCTTTGAGTTGGACCTTCAAGAATGACTTGGCTTTTGACAGGTAAAGAAGATGGAAAAGGAAGTCTGAAAGAATGCATGTGAACAGGAAGAAACATAAAGGACCTTGGCACATCATAAGAGGAGCAAGGTATATGAATAAATTGGCTTGTAAGAAAATAGTATGTAAAACATTATGGTAAGAAGACTTATGTAGCTTTATTTCACATGTCTTTCTAAAGAGTTTGTACTATATTATATAGGATAGAAATAAAATTGTAAGATTGTACACCAAAAAGAGGAATTACCAGGTTTGGGGGGAGTGGGTAAGAGAGATCAGTTTGGGCATGAGCAGAAAATGATTGAAAAGGAGAAAAATTAACTAAAAGTAAGCCACACAACATCCAAGAGACTGGAATCTTTATGTGCCAGCTGGTCCCTGAGCCTCAGTGGAGTTGCAAAACCTACTCTCTAGTTCATTGGACTCACCCAGGACAACTAACAAGGAGGTGAGAATTGAGAGCCAACATACCAAGGAAATGAGAGAGCCTACAGCACAAGCAAGAGAGCCCCATCCATCAGCTGTATGGGATTGAAGCCCCCTCTCAATTAGAAGTGGAGTGGACATCACCATCCCAGAATCCTCAGGATTGGGGAATGAACTATAGACTAGAGAGGACGTACTGGTATTCTACTATAGACTTATTGTGATTCTAGCAATGGAAAAAATTACAACATTGATGTGGAGGCAGTGGCCACTGGAAGCTCTGGGGACAGGGAGAGGGAAAAACAGCTGTAATACAGGGGCTTTTTTGGGACTTGGGAATCGTCCTGAATGACAGTTATAGGCCATTTTATATCTTCCCATAACCTGCAGAATTGTGTGGGAGAGAGTGTAAACTACAGTGTGAACTATGGTCCATGCTCAGTGGCAATGCCCCAGGATGCGTTTATCAATTGCAATGAGTGTACCACACTAATGAAGGATGTTGTTTATGTGGCAGGGTGTGGGAGGTATGGGGAGTGGGGCATATGGAAAGCCCTATATTTTTTGTGTAACATTTATGTAATCTAAATATTTTTTTTAAATAAAAAAAAATATTAAAAGAAAAAGTAAGTCACACAAATTATTAAAGTAATCTAGGTTATACAGATGATGAGGATTCAAAAGAGAGGGTAATGAGAATAGGAGGCTTCTGATAAATTTGGGAAGCATTTTGGAAATTCTATATATTTATAAGAGGCTTTATTGTTCTTATGTTACCAATCAAACTGGAAATTGAACTTAATTCCACATCTAGGGAACAAAGAGCAAATGTTTTGGCAAATATTTAATGTATATTAAAACATCTTCCCAAGTTTCCTCTCTTAATAGTCCTTAAATTGTATGAAAGTTAATGAATAATAAAGAGGAAATTGGGGTACAAGAGGACAATTTCTGGCTAGACAATTTTCTGTTGCAACTTTAAGACTCATTTTAGGCTGATTGGCTCCTGCTATTTTAAGATATATAGTATCCATCTTTATTAGAAATTTTTACATTCCTTCTAGGACTGCAAAAATCTAAATTTAGGTTTCTCTAAAGCCTTTTTCACAAGAGGTGCTGAATCTGGATATACATTGGTCCAACAGTGGTATGTTTAATCAGCTATACAGGGGAGTTTGTAACAAGGTTCCCTATTCAAAGTCACCAGTCTTGTCTTCAAATGAAAGAAGGTGAAATCTTGCACCAATCTTCAATGTTCTAATAGTACTATAGTGATACAAGAGAAGTACCCAATTTCCCAACAGATGAAGACTGTTTAGAGATGGAGGGGCCTATTAATGGCTCTCTTGAGCAGCTAATAGATAATGGCTCCATTAACTGGGATTGAAATCAAATAGAGGAAAGTTGCTCTGGAGGCAAATAAGTCCATTATGGAGCTTTATTCTAAGATGTATGGAAGACTCATTTAAGTTGTTCATGTATGTATGCTTATGTAAGATATAAATATAAGATAGTTTTATATTTACATCAATGGTCATGTACATATATTGCAGTTGATAATAGGAGAGTAGAGAGCCTTGCCCAGTGGGAAAGTGTATAATCAAGGAACTAGGATATTGAGGGTGAAAAGTCACGCATACACACAAAGAAACATTTAAAAAGTAGTCAGAAAATAAGACAGTTAAAGGAACTGGGAAGAAACTGATTAGAGAAGTAGGAGTAAAAGAAAAAAGGGGAGAGAGAACTTTAGTAAGCACCTGTTGATCTGAGTAATATTAAATATTAAAGATCCAACATTACTCCTCTGAGGCAAAATCTATTCATGAATAGGAGGCTTCTGTATTTTCAGATACCCTTACTAACACACTTAATGGCTTAATGAGATTTATATGAAAAATTCTGGAATGGTACTAAATTGAAAGCTATATGAATCCATAATATTCTTAATGAATGAAATAACACTTTAATTAACCAATAGCTAATATCCTGCTCAGGGTAAAAAAAGTAGACAGGTATGCAACTAAAAATGAGTTTGTTAGCTTTACCAGTAATCAAATATGAAAGATTTTTACAGAAATAGTGATTTTTTAAAAATAAAAAATTAAGTGGAATAAGTAGGATAACTGGAACTAAGACGAGGATCTCTGTGGCATCTGATTAACTGCCAGGAAATGACTGATTTTCCAGTAATCAAAATTTAAAAAGGCAATCAGCTGGGTTTATAATATATACCACCACAGGTTCTGTGATATGTGTTATTCATAATTTAATCTTGTTGATAATTAGTATTGTGACTACTCAGCATATATTAATGGTTTACAAGTAAGAAATTACAAACACACTAGAGGCTCAAATGATCTCAAAACAGCTCAAGGGACTAGCATAAAACTATTAAACTAGAACACCTGCTATAATCAGATGTTGTTAAAAGCAGTGATTAAAACAGAAAACATTAAAATCTGTTGTCTTTAGGCTTGGAAGACATCACCATTAGAAGAAGTTAGGAGAAAAACCCTGAACTCTTCCGACCTCTTACTTGCAGACCGAAAGAAAATAAATGAATATATATATAGAACAAATAAAATACTCGCTGAAAAACAAATTTCTCAATCCTATCTAAGGTAAAAGCTCATTTGGATGAGTAGAGGTCTACTTCAGGCAAAAACTGCCCTAGAGAGCATAGTGGGCTAAGGGTGGAAGATGAATATCAGTTCTCTCCTGTGAGTCCAGTTCATATAAAAGTGGATTAATAATTTCTAGATTATTCCAGGAAAAAAACTAATGATAAATTGTTTTCCATCTAAATATTTATTCCCACATTTATCAAAAGGAGAAATACAGGAGTTCTCATCTTCTGAAGATACAGATTTGCCAGTATGGCTTTACAGAAATAATGACCATTCTGTGTGCCAAACAGCCCTATGTAACCAACTCAAATGTTTTATTATACTGGCCTGATACCCTAAAATCCACAATCTGGTATCTAATCAAGGTCCTTTTATATTATTCAATACTGTGGCCTTGAACTCTTTTAATTCACATTAAAAGGCCAAGTTTCAGTAATTTTAAATATCTTCTTCATGCATACCTTGAATATAGCCATGTAATTTCTATCTATTTCATCTATTCAGATATTGTTTTTCCCTTAGTTTTGAGTTTACTAGACAAAATATCATTTTTAGTATTTTACTACTATTAAATAATTGTTATTAAAAATTGAATAAAACTATGTCCTGATTAAATACTCACATTGATAAATTTTGAAGGCAAAATCTCTATTTCACTAATTATAATGCAAAAGGCAGGGGATAAATCGTTCAAATTTGGTTCAGCTCACTGTCCTTAGAGTTAGAATAATAACCATGAAGCTTGCTGATTGAAGAAAATGATTCCAAGAGTTATTGGTAAACTATGCATATGTAACTCACCATACTTTTTCAAGCTTAATTCTAAGTATACTATGCTTCTTATTCCCCTCATCAAGGATAGTAACTAAAAATTACTAATTCTAAAAGCAGTTGTCTACACACTATTTTTTTCTCTCTCAAAATATACCTTCAGTTGCTGGATTGCCAGGACGCCACTGTGGATTCAGTTCAGTTTTGGGGAAGATGAATATTGGGGTTTTCTCATCTTGGCACATGAATAAGCAGAATGTAGCCTTTGACCTGTAACTTAGGGGTATGTGTTGGCACCAACACGAGTGGCTCTGAGGGAAGTACTTCTAGGGTGACAGAAGCTGGAGCAGCAGGAGCACTAGCATGAAGAGACTGATGAGACACCTGTACACCCTGAAGCTGGGGAGCCTACCCCCTTCTGTATGAAATAGAACCTTCCTAAAGAAGACCCTGTGCCCACATAAGGGCTTTCCAAATTAAAACCAAAACATTATTTGGTACAAAATGCTGCTTAGCTAGATATCTTTGTTGGTAGTTTTCATGTTGTTTAGAGGATGAAAATAATTAATAGCATTTCTCTCTTTCCAACATGTAAATGTACGTATATACATGCATATATGCTCCTGCCAAGACCTACCAGCTGCTGTTTTATTATCCTATACTTTGAAATTTCTTTATGGCAAATAGTTTATCTATTTGGCCAGAAATAACTCCATAAACATGAGCATTTGACTGTAACATTAAACACTTGCCTTGTATTTGTGCTCAAAAACCTCCAAAAGTAAAAGCACTCTTTCCTTGCTATTTCTCGTTTTACTAAAAAATAGATTCTATAATTGTCTTCTACATGCCAAAAAACCCCATTACTAAAGTGCCAGATTATCGATTTTTAACCAATTTTAAATTTTAAATAGTAATATTTAAAGTCCATAAAAAATTTAGGTTTAATGTTTATTATAAAACAGTCATGATCAACTCTTTAAAAATATCTCATAATGTCAGGTCAGTCTTCATCACTTCTGTGGTTTGATTCACTGAACTGTGACCATAAACTTCAAAGCACTGAGAAGACTTGAAGGCAGTTCAATAGATGGCAATGGAATCAGAGAGCATTAGGGCTGGAAGGGACATTGGGATCAATGAAATCCCCAACTGTACAGAGGAGAAAGAGATAGGATGAAAGACTAGAAGAATAGCTAATGAAAGTATTTTTTTTTAAAGAAGATTTATTTATTGTTCAAAGAGAAGGCAAAAGAGTACCTTCCAATTACAAATATGTAGATAAAAATAGAGTGTAAGGATACCTTTGCCACCACCCAACACACACCAAACACACACTCACACACAATCACATACAATAATGATTCATACCTCTTCATGTCTAACCATGAAAATGGTGGAATATACTATGCTGTAAGGTGAGTCATATGCAAACTAGATGAGTAATTACCCATTGATGTGAGATGATGTTCAGTCTATCTGAAGAATTTTAGATTGAAATCTTTATATTTCAGTGGTCAAAATACGTTAATTAATATTTCTTTAATACATTTTAGATTCCAAGGGACTTTATGGATTTCATTAAGTTGACACAATTATCCTATAAAATAGGTATTAATATCCACATTTGGTATTTGTGGAAACTAAAGTTCAGAGAAGATATAATTTAACAAAAATCCTACCATTAGTAAATGAAAGCTTGAGAAATCAGCCTAGGTGTTCTGATTTTAAATCTTAGTAATTTCTAACTGTCTAGCCATAATGAGCACTTCTTTGGAAGTAGTGAAATGCTGATTGCAAAAAACACTTTGAAAAAGTCCTTTGTTATAAACAGTAAATGTGGAACCCAAAAGAGAACAGTGATAAACTAACTAGAAAAGCCCAGTCATCTAAAATTATCTATTCCTGGAAAAGGAGGAAAATGTATTTGGTATCTCTTGATAACACCACAAGGGTATTGCCACAAGAAATATGCATAACAGTAACCCATCTTAAGACAAGGTTAGTTTTTAGAAAGGTTCCCTTAAAAATTAATCATTGAAAGTTTAGATTTTCAAAAAGTAAGCTTCGGTTGTTCAAGGAATACACTCAAACATATCCAAATAATCCGAGATAAATTAGACAGTGCTGCTGGGTGGAGGGAACATGGGTTTGAGCTCAGCCTGGCATGTAGTCAAATCTAGGTTTAACGGTTTACTCTTGGGTTTCATTTCCTATATTTATTTACCTTCATTGAATCTCATTTATCTCATCTATAAATGGGGAAAATACCTATTTCAAAGAGTTAGTGTGAGGCTCAAGTGAGATTATGAGTGTAAAATGCTTTCTGCCAGTCCCACACTGATGCCATTCTTTTATGTTGTGTAGTTATACAATAGTCTCCAGTCCCATACAGAACGTTAGGATTTAAGTTAAGATTATTATTATAAATAGAGCTAGAATTAGTAATATACTTGAGAATTAGGACATCTTTATTTTCTCCTCTTAATCATTAAGGTGTGCAGTTATTATATGTCTTTTATGAGTGTCATATAAGATAAGTCTTATATGCCTAGAACAGTGACCAACACATCAAAGTTGGTCAAAAATATTGTTTTGAATATTGAATTTCCTACTGTACATATATTTTCTAATGCCAAACTACAATGCCATAGCCTTCCCCAGAACTCACTCAGTAAAAGATAAGGAAGAACTGTATGTATGTATGTATGGCATGAGGATTTCTTTTAACTCATGTATATATATCAATGAGTAATGATCCCCCCACATCCAAATAAGCTATGGAAAGCACTCCAACTCTAGTTCCCATATTGTTACTATTATTCTCTAGACAGTCATTCCTACAGAATTACAAATTAATAAGAATTGATTATAATCTGCATAGATTTTTAAATAGCCTGAATATACATTATTTTAAAATATTTTCTATTATTTACAAACGAAGCATTTTCAAGTACATTATGACCATGCCACAGAGGAACATAGGAATTAATATTTATTGAGCATATACTATGAATTAAAAACTCTTTATGCATTAGCACTTAATTCTCACTATATTCTTTATTAGTGTTCTAGGTAACAAACAGACAACAATTGAATGTCCCAAATATAATGGATGCTTATTTGTTGTTTATGTAAATGTTCAGGATGTATCAGTACTCCTCCAGGACATCATTTAGGGAGATTCCTTCTATCGCATGACTCTACCATTCCCTAGTGCTTCTTCATCATTTGAATCCAAAAATAAAGGAAGAATCTCATGTTGAAGGTTTTTATGGCCAGGCCTGAAACTGGCACACATCACTTCACTCCCACTCCACTGGAAACAACTTAGTTGCATGGCCATATCTAGTGCAAGGAATGCTGGGAAATGTTTTTTATCCTATGTCCCAAGAAAGAATACCTCTGGCTCCGAGTGTTAAATAATCTAGAGCAATGTCCAGGATTTGAACCGAGGTTTGTGTGACTCCAAAATTCATGGTGTTTCTGCTTTTACAAGTTGCTTCTCAGACTTTAAAAGATTCGTATTTCTAACTAGTCTCCAGCTTAAAAGTCATTATACCTTTTCTCCTTTTCTATCTGGAGTTACTGAGAAAAGCAGAATAAATACCTCTCCTGAAATTCAATATTTTCAGATGTGACAGTTTTGAGATTATTTTATGAATTCCAAAAAGAGAAAAGATTGTTTGTAAACGAATCTATTCCTCTGGCTGTGGTACCCTTTGACTGTATTAAAATCAGTGAGGGGCCTCTACTTAAGTTTACTTGATAAAATCAATTTAGGGCTTCTGATTAGGCAACGTCAGTAAGGCATAACTCAGCTTGAGTACTCGTCCCCTTGGTGGTCTGATATAAAGGGACACTCACTCAAGAAGGCACAAGGGAAAAGAGACAGCTATGTCATTTTTGATCCTGGGGCCCTGGGGAGAGATGAGCCATTTGCCAAATAGTTTGCAGCTGACTTTGGGAAGAGAGCCAAGACTGCTATAGAAGGCCTGGAAAGAAATGAGCCCTTTGCCAGGAGAGAAAGGAAGTCCTGAGAGACAAGCCCTATGCCAGCCTGCAGCTGAGAAAGAGGAAGTCCAGAAGGGACGGCTGAACACTTGCAGAGTTCAGTGACCATCTTGCTTCAACACATGGCAACTGACTTTGGTGAGAAAGCAACCTTGAGTTGGACTCTTTAGGGCCTTGTAACTGTAAGCTTTTATCCCAGATAAATACCCTTTATAAAAGCCAACAGATTTCTGGTACTTTGCATCAGTACCCCTTTGGCAGACTAATACATCAAATATAAAAGCTTCTACTGTAAGTGCCCACTTCAGTTTTGGTCTTCTAAGTGTGTGTCAGTAGGGAGGAAACATATTCACCAACCTTTATGCCAAACTTTAACATGAAGGTTCCCTAAAACCTGAAACTCTATATCCTTCACTTAGGAAAATGCCAGCACCTCCTGAGAGCAAAATATAAGTTTTATATATATATATATAGAAATTCAGAAGAATCAAGTAGTGAATCAAAAGTATAATATTCAGGAAGCCCATGGATATACACTTCTCAGCTCTCCTTTAAGGGAGCTTGCTGTGCGGAGCATAGCTAACTAACAGCTCTCACATCTTCTGGATCAACCACCCTCCTTGTCTTAAGGCCATGCTTCTTTAAGGATTTTCCCAGTCAGTGAGTGAGCACAGAAGGGGTACTAGTGCAGGCCCATTCCTTCAGGTCACAGAACTCCTTTACTGAACCACTTTGGCTCAAGGACTCCCCATCACCATGGCCCAGTTTTCTCAGAAATGCAGCACAGTCTGAGACTCTTCCCACCAAGTCTTCCTTCCCTCTTTCCTTTCATAGGTGTCAGGCTTGCACTACAGCATGAAGCCTCTCCTGCCTACTCCTGTTCTCTCCCTTTATTCTTCTCAAAATTTTCTCCAAATGAATTTCAAGCTTCTTTAATCCTTTTTGAGCATCTACTTCTCTTAGGGCCCAAATTAACACAAATATTAAGTTGAACTACAAAAAATTACCAATAGTTAGCCATTTATGATTTATAAAAATGTCGATTGCTTATGGCTCAACTTAATATATCATGGTCATGTGGCTTTTGTCAATATTTTTAAATAATTTATCATATTAATAGAAATAGTGAGAAAAATATATAAATCATTTCTATAGAAACTAAAAGTCACACACACACAGCCATACATATATACGTACATACCTTTGTCCCCCACAAAAGACATGTTCAAGTCCTAATCCCCAGTCCTGTGGGTGTAACCCCATTTGTAAATAGGACCTTTAAAGATGTTATTATTTAAGTTGTGATCAATCAGAATGAGGGCAGGCCTTAAGCTACTATGGCTGAAATCCTTACGAATAAAGGAACTTAAACACTTAAGTAGAAGCCAGGTTTAAGAAACCATAGATAGGAGAAACCAGAGAAGAAGAATGAGACTGCCATGTGGTGGGGGAAGAAATGTATCTACAGGCCAAGGAAACAAAGAATTGTTGCAAAGAAGCCCCAGAATAGTACAGACTCTAGGAGAAAGCATGGGTTATCTGTACCTTGTTGTGGGACTTCTAAACTCCAAACTTTGACCCAATAAGTTCCTGTTGTTTAAGCTAATCAGTGTGTGGTATATGTCATAGTAATCCTGGAAAACCAAGACATTATGGATCCATGTATGTATGTATGTATATTTATACTTCTAAATGTAAAGACATTGATAGGCAATATATGATAGAAGAAAGAGAAAAATGGTGATAGATAAATAGATATGTAGGTAGACAGAGATAATCCCAAAAGCCACCAAAATGCTTAAATGGAAAACACAAAGACATTCCTATAAAGTTAGGAGCAAATCAAGGGCATAACTACTATAAGTACTATCATTTAATTTTTAAATGAAGAACTCAACAAAAAATAAAATCAAGAGGATCACAGTTATAAAAATTTGAAAGAAAGAAATAAAACTATCACTTTTAACTGATTTGAAAATCCCAAATAATTATAATAATAAATCACTGCAAACAATAAGAAAGGTCAGAGATATTGCAGAAAATAAAATTAATGTTAAGTAATCAATTGCTTTTATACATACAAACCAGTTAGAAGATGTAATTGAAGGAAGGGTCCTATATTTAAAATAATAATAATAAAAATTATAAAACACCTAGGAATAAACTTAATAAAACCTGGGCAAAGCCTATATGAAAAAATCTTTAAAACACCACTAACAAGCAAAAGCTAAACTAAAATAAAATAAGGATCAACAGAAGGAAAGATATTCTATGTTCTTAGAGAGGAAGACTCAACACCATAAAAAAAATGTCTGTAAATTTACTTGTGTATTTGTCATACATGTAAGTAATAAAATGCCAAAAGTGTACTATTTAAAACTAGACCAGTTGGTTATGAAGTTAATATGGAGAAATAAACAAAATAGCGAAGAAATACTTGAAAGAAAAGCACTATGAAGACTCATTGGTCCTATTAGATATTACATTATAACACAGTATAACAATAATAAAAACAGTGTGGTATTGGTGCTTGAAAAGACCATGCAATAGAATTGAGAATCTAGAAAAATCTAGAAAAATCTAGAAAAATCTCCATAGCAAAGTAAATTTAATATAAGGTAAAGTCGCATTGAGCTTATAAAATCAGTGGGGAAAAACAAGACTTTTCAATATTTGGTGAGAATAACTGGCTAGAAATTTGGATATATTCAAAGCCAAATGTCACACTACACAATAAGATAAATTTGCAATGATCAAATTCATGGAACAATTAAGCCATGAAACTATTGGAAGGAAACAAGGCAGAATCCCTATAGAATATTGTAGCCATTTGGCAGTTTGATGTAATTATGAATTCCAAAAATATAATCGGATCATGCTTGTAAACTGATCTGTTAATCTGGACATGACTAACTTATGATTAGGGCGTTGACTGGGCCACGTCAGTAGGGTGTTGAGCCCCACCCCTTGGTGGGTGGGGGAATCGAATATAAAAGGCAAGGCAAAGGACAGAGGGAGCAGTTTTTGAGAAGCAGCTTTGATGATGGAGTTTTGATGTTGGAGAGAAGGCCCCAGAAGAAGAGAAGTGAGCCGTTCACCTGATCATCTACAGCTGACCTTGTGGTGGAAACAGAGGAGCTAAGCCCGGAGAGAAACGGAGCCCCGGGAAGAGAAGAACCCAAGAAGCCTGAACCCTGGCAAACGTCGGCAGCTGTCTTGCCCCAAGACGTGGCAATGGACTTTGGTGAGAGAAGAAACTTAACGCTTTATGGCCTGGTATCTGTGGACTTCTACCCCAAATAAATACCCTTTATAAAGACCAACCCATTTTTGGTATTTCACATTAACACCCCTTTGGCTGACTAATACAAATATTAAAGTGGGGCAAGCCTTTAAACTATGACTCAAAACCCAAAAACCACAAAAGAAATTTTTGATAAATTTGACTACATGAAAATCAAAACTTTCTTCATGTAGAAAGAAAAAAACAAAACAAAGGTAAAATTACTGGAATAAATTGTCAGGGAAGTGGGTGGATGGGAGTGCTCAAACAGTACCCACCCTGGTGATGAGGTGATAGGGAAACAGGCCTCTCTTACAATGGGGGGTTAAATCAGTAACATCCTTCTGTAGGACAATTAGGTACTGTTAACCTATGAAGTTGGAACCAGAAATTACATTATGGGAACTTACCTGCACGAATGTGAAAGAATACAAAGTTATTCACTGAATCATTTTTTATATGAGCATAAGATTGGGAATAGCTCAATGTCCATCAATAGGAAACAACCTATATGGTTAGGAAATAATGGCAAGTCCTTACAATGGAATATGATACAGCTTAAAGAAAAAGGAATGAGAAAACTGCATAAAATTTGGAAATAATTCCAAGATACTTAAAATTAAAAAGCAAGTTATAGAGTAGTGGGTATGGCATGTTATATACAACATATGTATGTATGAAAGAGCAAATGTGAGTATCTATGTATATACATATGTACAAGCAAAAGAAAGTTTGAAAGGATATGTAAGAAACTAATGACCATGGTTATTCATGGGGTGGGGGGATTAAGAAGGCTGTGCAGATGGGGGATGAGGACGAGAGACTTTTCATTCTATACTTTTCATTCTATACTTTTCATAATTTTGATTTGGATTTGATTATGCATTCAAATTCCTTGATTATCTATTCAATTTCTTTAATCATAAAAATAGCACCAGGGCAAGCAAAGGTTAAAAAAATTCATTATATTATTGCAAAATGCTTGTGAAACAAATACAGTGTGGCAAAAACTGTTCCAGGCAAGGGAGAATAAAGAATGACAATTCCTGTACTTAAGGAGCATACAGTCTAGTGAAAGAAGCTGACAAGCAATCATGACCTAAATTTAAAGCATGAGTGATTGAAGAAAGGAAGGAGCTCTAATAGAAACAAAAAAGTCAAAAGAAAAAACCACTTTGAGAAATAATGTAGTTGATGGTAGATATGCTGCATTTTGATGAAATGAAGGATTTATGTAAATTGAAAATTCCTCCAGTGAGTGGAAAAAAGATTGACATTTAGAAAGGATTCCAAAACTGGATTTAGAGTGTTATTTGAGGCTGCAAAAGTCTAGGACAGAAAGAAAAACGAGAAGGGAACCTAGAAAGAATCCTGGGCAAGGTCTACATTTATTGTGCTTAGGGCATATTACCTTTTTATCAAAAGTTTCCATTCATGATTCTGCTCTATAAAAGTAGTCTCAACAAAGGTAAGATTAAAGTGTTTTTTAAAAAATAGCTAAATTCAAGGCTTATGAAACTGTAACAGTCTCTGGCAAAACTTCTAGGACTTTTTAAAATAATAATTAAAAAGAAAATGCTGTAGTAAGATAACTACAGACCATGACATGATATTCCCAATCTTGTATATCTAACATCTGGTGAGATGTCTGGTACCATGGTATGATTTATGATGCAAGAAATTTGAAGTTTCTTTGAATACAGTATAACTCAGGTAAAAAAGACACTTTGGTTCAAATATATTTTCTTTTATTTTTGATCATTCTGAGAAATCATTTCATGTTGAATATTTATTCTTCCCAGAGCCAGGTGGTAGAACATGATATTAATGAGGGCAAAGTTGTTGGTGCAATCCCAGTACTGCCGACAGGCTCTACATAGGGAAAAGCTTTTTTGCATGCACCTCTAATCAAGTCCAGCTGTCTTCCATGTTTGGCACTGGGCACACAGGGACCTGAGTGAGAGAAGGTGAATTTCTGATGAGGAATCATCATCCAACAAAGGCAGCAGAAATTTCTAACCTGGTTAATCTTACATCTTACAGCATGACAGACTGTGAGCTCCAGTCCCCTACATTTGTCCTTGAGAATTTTTGTTTTTTGTTTCATGTAAAACAAGTCTATTCAAAAATTGTGTCACAAATGATTCACTCAATCAGGACAAAGGAAAAATTCACGGCGATGCATGTCAAGAACACTTGAATTCCTCCTAGTCCTCCTAGGTGTTGGCATTCTCTACCAGTCAGCGTTGAGTTGCTCCTGTTTTAAACCCAAACATAACTTTGCCATGCAGGGAAAGAAACCAACAAACAAAAATTCATTTTCAGACTCTATCATAAGTTCTGCCAAGCATAGAGTTTGCAAGTGTAACAATGGCAGCTGTTCCCCCTAGTAAGAACAGCTGGGAAAAACAGAACTAGAGTCATTATCTCCCAGATTATGATCTTTTGGAACAATGCCCAAAATATCAACACTGACACTGAGTGACAGCATTTAACCTCTGATAACCCCTTTCAAGTTTATGTTTCATTTCACCAAAAGAAATGAACAGTATTGCATACTCAAAAATAAATAAAACATATCACAATTATTCCAATAATTGAGGTGCAACCTATTTTCTTTCAGATATTTTGAGCAGCCCGTATTCAAGATCAGTGTAAATATTAGTCACTCTATCCCTCTGAAAGATCACAATCTAAGCCAGAAACACTTATTGGGAGACAAGTAGTAGAATGAATATGCTGTTCAAGTTATTCATGAAATATAATCCATTTGCTATAGTTATATACTCCTATAATTAGAGATAGCCCCAACGACTAGATGACCAAGAATGGAGAAACATCTTATCACCCTTATGCTCTTTGGGAATGAATTAAGATTATAATTTCAGAAAGTAAGGTAGATTTACAAATCACACATGCATGCAAAATTATAAAACTATGTATGACTTTGCAAGAATGAAGTTGAAAATGAATACTAAAGAAATTGTTACCTCTTATTTTATGAAAGAAGCGATAGGAGAGATAAAAACATCAAACAAATAAGCAAAAGACTATGTTCTAGAAATCTAGCACAAAGAAAATCTGAGGAGCCAGCAGTGGTCTGTGGTATGTGATGAATTACTCTTTACTTATATTGCACATGGCCTAGTCATTTTTACTGAAAGTATGAGCAAGAAAATGTCAATATTATAATTGCAAGTGTGCCATCATATAAGAGAAAATTCCAGAGAATGACTTAAGCAAAATTTGAAAAGAGAATAGTGAATTCAGTACAGGAAAGGATCTAATTTAAACAGAGTCAGGGAGAAAGGCTCATAAAATCAGTTAGAGAAAATACTGGAGAATAAAACAGTGTGGGCAGAAAGGAAAAAAAATATGCAGAAAGAAAATGAATTAAAGTTCATTTTTTCTTTTCTCATGAACATCATAGAGAAAAGAGTAATCCCCACAGGTGTCATGGAGCTGCAAATATCATTTTGGTATGTAGAGAACAAATATAAAAGACTCTAGATTCTGTGAGGAAATCTAGAGAAATAAAGTCTATTCAGGAAACAGAGTTAGGGCAAAAACAGATGTAACCATTCTGCATTCCTTGATGCCCTTGGAATTCTATGATTAACAGAAACATTTAATTCTAATTATCTAGATGACTGACAAGGTTACAATTATATAGATGGCATCATGGTGTCCTAAAATCACATGAGTTTTGTAATCAGGCAGAATCCAGGTTCAAATCTCAGCCTAGTCCCTAAGACATAATTTCTGATGTTTACCAAATACTTCCCATATGCTATGGAATCTTCTGCATGCTGTCCATGGATTATTTCATCACAAAATTCAGTCAACTACCCAATAAGTAGTCATGATTATTTTCTTTATTTTATAAATGGAGAAAATCAGCCACAGAGGAGTTATGTAACTTGGCCAAGATCGCAAAGCTAGTAAATGGCAGAGATAGACTCTAAAATTTCTCATGTCCCCAAAGTATCACTACTTGGGTGACTCTAGGAACATCACTAACCTTCCTGGCATCTTACTTTCCTCCCACTACACAATGGGAATGGAACCTACTTTTGGGGTATTATCTGTTAGAATTAAACCCATTGCTTTCTGCAGACTAGTGGCTTGATAATGGTTGACATCATTATGATCATCATAAGAGAATTTCTATGGAGAAGAAAATACTCGTCTTAAATGACTAAACTGAGGAAATTTTCTTAATTGTTCTTCATTGAGGGGTGGGAGAATGTTCTTATAAACATCTTTGTTTACCATTGTGTTGAAGAGTAGTTACTTTCCCTAAGCTCCACGCTTCCAAATGTAACCCTTGTGCTGTGGCTTTTTCCTCCTACACGTTAATAAAATAAACCAAGAAAGCTCCACATATTACAGGTGCTAAAGAAAAGATGCAATAAGTGCTGAGGTGAGGAAGAGGCCGGATGACTGTGTAAATAATTAGTGATTGATGATAATTCTGTCTACTGTGAGCCTAACAATCACTGAGGAGGGTAGACACTAGACAGGAAGAGGGAAGAAAAGTATGTAGTAGATATTCTGATGAGGAAGAAGAATCAGAGACGTTGTTGGCATGCTCTTCATGTAAAAGTACCAGTACCTCTGTTTTAGTTTGCTACGGGCTGCTGAGAGCAATATACCAGAAATAGGTTGGCTTTTATAATGAGAAATTGTTAGGTTAAAAGCTTATGGTTCTGTGGCTATGAAAGAGACCAAATCAAGGTACATCAGTAGATGCTGTCTCCCCAAGTTACAGCTCTGGGTGATCAGGCACATGGCAGCTTCATCTACAGATAATTTCTCTTTGAGCTCAGCCGTGGGTGATCAAGCACATGGCAGGGCACAACGCCAATTTTCCTGTGTCTCCCCTCTCCTCCAGGCCTGTGGCCTCTCTCTTGTAACCTAGGGTTAAGAATTAACAAATAATTATGATTACCAAATCGTTATATGGATGCCTTTATATTATAAAACAGCAAAAGGTTAATACCTGAAATTACTGAAGTTAGCTAGAGTAATCTCACCCATGTTTATGGTTACTCTAGACTTAACCCCACCCTTGTGTATAGTTACCTTTGTGATGGTAATTCTAGATTGACCCTACCCTTGTTTATAGATTAGGCTCTCCCCTGAGTATGCTTACTATTGTGATGGTAATTCTAGATTGAACTCACCCTCCTACATGCTTACTATTGAGATGGTAACCACTCCTCCCTCCTCAGTTTAATATCCATATGGAAAACCTTGGGACTGACCTCTATTCTGTACTTTACTATCTCAGAATCTTGATCTCTGAAAATGATTATAACTTTGTAATTCCCCCTGGTT